>MCJB01049430.1:90426-119859 GCA_002018475.1 Nicotiana obtusifolia
GGGGGGGGGGGGGGGGAATCCTGCCCAAGCGCTAATTATAATCTCAGAGCCTAATAGTGGGGCCTGGTGCACATGTCGCCCCAAATCAGTAACAATTAGCCCAATATGATCCTGGCATATGCGTCACCTCAACATCAATCTTGAATTGGCTCTATGGTCCAAGCTCAGTCATCAACTACTCAAGTCTCAGTTAACCACATTTCATAGCATTCAATTCAACAATGTTACACATATGAGGCATCAACAACATGTGAGGAATCAAATAAGAAAGTGTTGAAGCGTAGATATCATATAGGGATATAGAATCATGACTGAGAGTATGTGTAGAATTAAGGCAAATAGCTTAGAAACAGGAAGCATATCCCTTTCATGTCTCGAACAAATAGCCGTATCCTAGACATGATTTCTAACATGAATCAATACTCAAATAATCATATAGGTTTAGAAAACTCGGATATCAGGAGGCATGATAGAAAAAAAAATCTCACAATAGTCTAAGAGCCACCTCAAATAATGAATACTCTGATGCACACACACACGTCTGTCATGTAGCTTGTGCGTCACCCCAATACATCTCATATAACATAGTTCCCATGGTTAATTACCTTGAAATCCAAGTTAAGATATGTTATTACCTCAAAAACAAGGAGATCAATACTCCGAAAAGCCCATGCCACACGAATCGGCCTTCGACCGACTCAAATCTAGCCAAAGCAACCTAATATCATCGATAAAAGCCGTTGAAAACAATTCAACTGATAAAGCTAAGGTCTTGAATGAAATATGCAAAGTCAACCGAAAAAGCCAACCCCGGGCTTGCAACCCTGAATCCGACAAAATTCACAAATTTCAAACACCCATTCAAATACGATTCCAACCATACAAATTTCATCTAATTCCAATCACAATCGGCCCTCAAATCATCAAATCTCACTCTCCAATATCATACTCTAAAATCCCAAATTGCACCTTAAATTCAAATAAACTAGGTATAATAATTAATATATCAAAAGTGATTAAACTTCACTTACCTCTTGAATTACAGCAAAACGTTTCTCAAAAAAGCACCCTTAGCTGAGCTTCACAACTCAACAAAATGAGAAAAACAATCAAATTGTTTGAATATAAACTCTGCCAGCGATTCCGCATTTGCAGCCAAAAATAGTGCATCTGTGATTTCCCCTCAACCTTCGAGGTTTGGAAGTAAGTGTCACGACCCAAAACCTAGCCTGTCATGATGGCGCCTAACTTGGTACTAGGCAAGCCGATACCTCAAAACCATTTCCAACGCTTTTAAGTAAACACTAAAATAACATAGGTTTGAATAATTGAAATTCTCATAAACCGGATAGGAAGTCAAAACTCACTATGGCTGTTCCCAAAACCAGGGTGTCACTGAATACATGAGCATCTATACATAAGTCTGAAAAATATTGTCTATGAAAAACTGAAACTAAATACATAAAGCTGAAAGATAGGGAGGGAGAGTCAAGGTCCGCGAATGCCGGGAAGCTTCCTTGAAATCTCAAAATGATCAAGCTGCTAAGATAATCAACACCGACCATGTTTGGAAACACCTAGATCTGCACACGAAGTGCAGGGTTTAGCGTGAGTACAACCAACTCAGTAAGTAACAAGACTAACTATGGGATTGAAAGTAGTGACGAACTTCGCGGATACAGTTCAATTTAAGAAAATACAATGCAGGAATATGGGCATGCTTTCAAGTTCGACAGTTAAAGCTAAAATAGTTAATTCATGTCAAGTTCAATTGAAATAGGATATAGTATCTCTCAGAAATTTCATGACAGTGATACACGCCTGCTGAAGTACAACAGTAATGAAATCAAATGCATATTCTCAGAGTGACCGTCACTCAGTCCTCCCATTCGCTCCAACCTCACAGTCACTCATTCCTCACAATCTCTCATATCTCTCTGACACTCGGCCCTCGTACTCGCACTCAGTAGATACCTGCGCTCACTAGGGGTGTGCAGACTTTGGAGGGGCTCTGTCAGCCCAAGCGCTATAACAAGCCAATCATGGCATAAATCAATAAAACATGTTGCGGTGTGCAGCCCGCTTCCATAAATATCCTCATAATCAAGCCCTCGGCCTCACTCAGTCATCAATCTCTCCAGTCTCTCGGGCTCTCAATAATCATGATAATCAGCCCCAAACAGCGATGATATAACGTATCAATAAAGAACAATAAATACTGAGATATAATATTCAAGTAAAACGGTGACTGAGTACAAAACAGTAGTTTAGAAGATAATTCGTCATGTAACACGACCTCTGTGGTTCCCTACAGTACCAACACATAGCCTAAACATGATTTCTAACATGATTTGCCGTTCAATTTCTATAATATGGAGAACATACTGATAACAACAGATTATTCAACTATATAGTTCCATGGAATTGACCAAGTTACAATCCTATGATGCACGCCCACACGTCCATCACCTAGCATGTGCGTCACCTCAAAATCAATTACATGACACATTATATAGGGTTTCACACCCTCAAAATCAAATTTAGAACTGTTACTTACATCAATCCGTACAAATCCCTACTACAACACGTCGTTGCCTCGTGAATCGACGTCCAAATGCCCCGAATATAGCCACAAAAAATTTAATACAATCAACATGAATTAAAGGAATCAATTCCACAAGAAAATACTAATTTATTAATCAAAAGTCAAAAGTCGACTCAAAAGCCGGCCCCTGGGCCCACGTCTCGAAATCTGATAAAAGTCATAAAATTCGAATGCCCATTCAACCAAGAGTCAAACCATACCAATTTTACAAAAATCCGACACCAAATCGTAACCCAAATCCCCAAATTAAACTCTCCAAATCCCTAGCCTCAAACTCCCAAATTACACCTCAAAACCACAAACTCTAGGTGAGAAAATAAATGGGGAAATATAATTATTGAGTAAAACCACAAGTGACATACCTCAAGAATCCCTTCAAAATCCCTCTCAAAAATCACCCAATATCGAGCTTGAAATGTTCAAAATGAAGAAAAATCGCGAACCCTTGAATTAATATGCACTGCCAGTGGCTCTGCTTCTGCGCTTCAATTAGCCGCTTCTGCAGCACCGCTTTTCCGGTCAGGGATACGCACCTGCAGACTTACACTCTACCCCCAACCAGCCGCTTCTGCGGCCAAGGTTTCGCACCTGTGAGACCGCACCAGCGGCCCCCCGTCCGCTTCTGCGCGCCCAGAGCCAAGTCCAAAATTCTGCACCTGCGACCACAGTTTCGCTTGTACGGACTCGCAGGTGCACCCCTCCTTCCGCATACTATGATGCACCCAAGGCCAGACCAATCTCGCTTCTGCACCACTCCGGCCACACCTGCGGCATCACACCTGCGGCCAATCCCCTCGCAAGTGCGATCACACTAGAAGGCTCCCAGATTCAGCAACACTCTAAGTTTCATTTTCGATCCGTTAACCATCCGAAATCAACTTGAGGCCCCTGGGACCACAGCCAAACACACCAACAAGTCCTATAAAATGATACGAACTTAGTCGAGCCCTGAAACCACATCAAACAACATCGCACCCCAATTCAAGCCTAATGAAAACTAAGGAATTCCAGCTTCTACAAATGATGCTGAAACCTATCAAATCACGTCCGATTGACCTCAAATTTTTCACACAAGTCACTAATCCAACTCTCGAAACCCCAATTCGAGCCCTATATCCCCAAAGTCCACTCTCGGTCAAACTTCCAAATTATTTACTTTCGCCATTTCAAGCCTAATTCCACTACGGACCTCCAAGTCACATTCCGGACACTCTCCTAAGTCCAAAATCACACAACGGAGCTAACGGAACTATCAAAACTGCATCCTGGAGTCGTCTACACATAAGTCCACCCCTGGTCAACCTTTTCAACTTAAGTTTTCATCCTTGAGACTAAGTATCTCAATTCATTCAGAATCCTCTCTGGTCCTGAACCAACTACCCTCGCAAGTCACATAACAACTATAAAGCATAATAATGAGCAGTAAATGGGGGAACGGGGCTACAACTCTAGAAATGACCTGCCGGGTCGTTACACTAAGCCTCCTTTGCACCTGTAGGACCGTTTCAACAAAAATCATTCCGCATCTGCGAACTCCGAGGCCTCCATCCAAGTCCACTTCTGTGCCCGATCGTCCACATTTGCGGTCTTCCAGATGGGGCAATACCCTCGCACCTGCACTCTTCCCCAACTCCAGCTTCGCCTGCTTCTACGAATCCTTCCACCCATTTGCGTATCCGCACCTGGAACAGCTCCTCCATAGGTGCGAATGCACCAGCTTAAGCAGTCCTTCAACCATGCAACACAAATCTAAAAAATTCGAAACCAATTTGAAACACACCCGAGGCCCCCGGGACCCCATCGAAACATACCAACAAGTCCCAAAAACATAAAACTAACATACTCGAAGCCTCAAATCATATAAAACAACATTGAAATAATGAATCACACCATGATTCAAGCCTTCAGAACTAATGAACTTCCAACTACTAAAACTCATGCTGAATCACATCAAACCAACTCGGAATGACCTCAAATTTTACATATAAGTCTAAATGACACAACGATTCTATTCCAACTCATGGAACAAAATTCCGAACCCGATATCAGCAAAGTCAACTCTCGGTCAAAACTATCAACCTTCCAAACCTTCAACTTTTCAACTTTCACCGAAATACTTCAAATAAACCTACGGACCTCCAAATCAAAATCCGAACATACGCCTATGACTAAAATCACCAAATAAAGCTATTTAAACCATAAAAACTCAATTGTGGAGTTGTCTACAATAAAGTCAAACTCTGGTCAACTCCTACAAATAAGGCTTTCAATCTTGGGACTAAGTGCCCCAATTCACTCCAAAGCCTCCCCAAAACAAAACCAACCACCACGGCAAGTCACATAACCATAATTACACATATGTAAAGCATGAAATAGGGGAAATAGGGCTAAAATACTCCAAACGACCGGCGGGGTCGTCTCATTCTCCCTCTCTTAAACAAATGTTCGTCCTCGAATGGGTCTATAATCATACATAGAGTCTAAAAATGGTGAGGATATCTACTCCAGATCTCCTGCTCGGTCTCCCAAGTGCCTTCTCGACCAGCTGACCTCTCCAATGAACCTTCATAGATGCAATATTCTTTCACCTCAACTTTCGAACCTGCCGATCCAAAATGGCCAACGGCTCCACATCATAAGTTAGATCTCCATCAAAATGTACTGTGCTGAAGTCCAAAACATGTGTCGGATAACCATAATTCTTCCGTAGCATAGATATATGAAACATTGAGTAAACTTCCGATAGACTAGGTGGCAAGGCAAGTCTGTAAGACACTTCTCTAACTCTCTCAAGAACCTCAAAAGAACCAATGTACCTTGGGCTTAACTTGCCCTTCTTCCCGAGCAAAACTCTGAGCAGGACCTTGTCACCCACCATATATGCAACATCACGAACCTTCCTGTCAGCTAACGTTTCTGCCTGGACTGTGTTGTACGAAGGCGCTCCTAGATCAACTTTACCTTCTCCAAAGTATCACGTTCCAAATCAGTGGCCAACAACCTAACCTCCCCAGGCACAAACCAACAAACCAGAGAATGACAGTGCCTCCCATACAAGGCCTCATAAAGAGCCATCTGGATACTCGATTGATAGATGTTTTTTTAGGCGAACTCTTCAAATGGCGAAAACGGATCCCATGAAACACCGAAAATAATAACACAGCACTACCAATATACGCAATCAACAAAAATAAAATCACCCATCGATGTAGATATATGAATAGAAGTATAACTAATGAATCACGAGGAATATCCAAATAATGAGCAAAGTATGATGACACATATAAATAAGTGGAACCAGGATCAAATACTACCGAGTCATTGTTGTGGAACACTAAAATGATACATGTGATCACGGCGTCGGAAGCAACTACCTCTAGCTTGGCAGGAAAAGCATAGCATCGAGTCTGACCTACGCCTGGCTTCCCACCCCCTCTAAGGAGGCCTTGACCCGCACGACCTCCACCCCGAGCTGACTGAGCGGATGGTGTAGCAACTGGTGCAGGAGTCATAGCCTGGCCTTCTTTTTGCACTAGACCTCTGTAATGACGGGGTCAATACATTTTCACATGCCCAAATTCTCTATAATCGCAACAATCTCGAACTGAGAATTATTGTGAAGCCTAAATTGGACTTTGAGAGCTAGAATAACCACTGGTAGAACCTGGTGCTGACGAACCCTAAACTGATGGAGTACGGTACGAGCTCTAAGTGAGAAGTGCACTGAAAGATGAGTGAACTAGATGAGTGTTATATGAACTGTGGCTAGTTGAAGAACCACGAGGACCCTGACGAGCCATATGCGCTGGCCTAAAGGACGACCTCTACTCTGATGTGATTGGCCTCCAGATGAGGCACTGCTAAAACCACCTAACCCACGAGGCCTCTTGCCCTCCCGCTCCTTACGCTCAAGCCGTCAAACTTGCATCAAGCGCCTAGCAATCTCGACCACCTGATCAAGCCTAGCATCTGTCTCGGCCTCTCGAGCCAAAATGTAATGTAGACCATAATTGAGTCCATCAATGAACCTCTTGATCCTCTCTCTCTCTCCCTCTCTCTCTCTCTCTCTCTCTCTCTCTCTCTGTGGGAACCAACCATATCAAATAATGGGCACAATATGCAAACCTCATCTCGTACTAAGTTACAGTCATATCTCCCTACTATAGCTACTCAAAATCTCTACGCAGCTCCACTCTACAAGTCCGAGGAACAAACTTCTCTAAAAAGAGAATTTAGAACTCATGCCATGTAAGTGGGGTTGCGCCAGCTAGTCTGTCCAACTCATAAGCTTGCCAGTATCTGTAGGCTGCCCCTGTCAACTAAAAGGTAGCGAAAGCAACCCCACTAGTGTCTACAATACACGTTGTGCGTAGAATATGATGACACCGGTCAAAAAAATCCTAAGCATCCTCTGACTCTCCTCCTCTAAACTCGGGCAAATCAAGCTTGCTAAATCGCTCTAACCTCCTCTGCTCAATCAGTTATAGGTAAACCAACCTCAGCCCGAGCAACAATAACTGGCTGAACAGGTAACACCCCTGATCTGATAACCCTGAGCTAGCTGCTCTAGAGTATGGGTGACGGGGTTCTAGGCTCCTCCCCCGGCCTGTAACGTAGCTAGTGCAACTGGCATAGCAACCGCCTGAGCCAAGCCCGTGCACACTCTCAAAATCTCAGCCAAAGCCTCCAAAAGACTAGGTATCACATATAGGTACCACTGGTTTCTGAGCTAGTCCAATCGGCTCAACAGTATCCAGTATCTGCTCCTTCACAGGAGCAATTGGTGGCTCCACAGCTGCTGCCCTTGCTACAGTGCGAGCCCCAACTCGCGGCCCTGACTAGTGGTTCTGGTGTCTGATCAGCTGATCATATCCTTACCATGTGTGAGAGTAAATGAATAGAGGTTCAGACTTCAAAATGAATAATACGCACGACAAGAATGCAAGAAAGTAAAGTTTCCTAATAGTTCGATAGCCTCTCGAAGATTAGTACAGATGTATCCGTGAGTCCTAAGCAACCTAGTGCTCTGGTGCCAGCTTGTCACGACCCAACTCCCACCATTGCTGAGATGGCACCTAACACTTCTTGCTACGCAAGCCAATAGTTCCACACCAACAGTAAATTCAATAAAATGGAATTTTAATAAACTTAACAGTAGAGATATCATGAAAAAACTATGAAACAACAGTAATACTTCTGTAACCATCTTAATTATCCGGTATCAACGAGCACGTGAGCACTACTGAATATCAAAATATAAGGCCAAATCCGCAATCTAACTAAAGAATAGAAAAGTAATAACATAAATAAATGAAAGAGAACTTCAAGGTCTGCGGACGACATAGCAACTACCTCGTAGTCTCCCAAAAGTTGGAACCAACACAACTCTAGAAATCACCACCATCGGAAGTACCTAGATCTGCACACGAAGTGTAGAGTATAGTATGAGTACAACCGACACTATGTACTCGATAATTAATAAACCTAACCTTGGGCTTAAAGCAGTGACGAGCTCAGAAAAAACAGTCATAGACTAATTAAAATAACTAACAACAGCTCGGGATATAAAGGAAATTGTATAAGTAAATAATCCAATGATGTCATGTTCAGCTCATTCACATTTCAGGAATTTAGACATGTTTTCCAAATATAACAGTTAAAACCCAACAAAAATAAACATTTCAATTATTAGCTAGCTTGAGAAAAGTACATCTCTATGCCTACATGTCAAATATACATTGACATCTCAATATCATCACAGTGAAACCCTCAATAATAAACACACTTAGCACGCACATAGTGCCTGGCATAAGGCCCTCACCATCACACATATTAACACTTAGCACTGTACGGGTGCGTGGCAAAAATGCCACTCACCAAATCATGTATATATAACACTGTGCATGCGCTCACTACTGGCATGTCAGACTTTGGATAAGGGGATCCTGCCCAAGTGCTAATCATAATCACATAGCCCAATAGTGGGTCATGGTGCACGCGACGCCCCAAATCAGTAACACTTAGCGCAATATGAGACTGGCGTACGCTCACCTCAATATCAATACCAAAATGGCTCTATGGCCTAAGCTTAGTCATAAACTACTCAAGCCTCAGTTAACCACATCTAACAGTACTCAATCAGTATTACACATATGAGGCATTAACAACATGTAAGGAATCAAATAAGAAAGTACTGACAAATATATCCAAGTTTCAAAACTCATGCTGAATCACATCAAAACAACCGGGAATGACCTCAAATTTTGCACACAAGTCCCAAATGACACAATGGTCCTATTCCAATTTCCGGAACCAATATCCAAACCCGTTATCAAAACAAATCAAATATCGGTCAAATCTATCAACCTTCCAAACCTTTAACTTTCTACCTTTCGCCGAAAAGCTTCTAATGAACCTAAAGACCACCAAATCCAAATCCGGACATACGCCTAAGTCCAAATCACCATACAAAGCTATTCAAACCATCAAAACTCCATTCCCAAGTGGACTATACAAAAGTCAAACTTTGATCAACTCTTACAAACAAGCTTCCAACCTTGGGACTAAGTGTCCAAATTCACTCCAAAACCTCCCCGAAACCAAACTAACCACCCCGGTAAGTCACATAACAACAATTACACATAAGTAAAGCATCAAATAGGGGAAACGGGGCTAAAGTACTCAAAACGACTGACCAGGTCGTTACACTCAGTGAGATAGTAGTGACAAAAATTATTAATGATACTCACTTAACAACTTGCTGAGTTCATAATACAAAAGTTCACAGCATCAATTCCAAACTAATCATGAAATATAGGTATAACCAAGCAGTGCACATAGGGAAGATGTGCGCAAGTCTTTTAACGGTTTCATAGCTCATAATACAGAGAAGATATGTTATTATTACCAACGAATCATCAACATTCGCATATAGAGAAAATATTCCTAAATAATCAAGTCAATGTACATAGATTAACATATAGAGAAGATATGTATTGTGCCTTCACTTTCCAGTCAAAACAACATATAGAGATGATATGCATAAAGAGGCATGTATACATTCCAAAACTAGCATATAGTGAAGATATGCGATAAATAATGTATACCAAAGGTGTTTGTAAAAAATGAAGAGATGCAAAACCAAACATTGATCAGCTTTTTCCTTATACCGCGTATATGTCATCAAGAGAGAAACATGATAGGACGACCATAGGAGGACGAATTCTTATCCACACACTGCACTGACAACTCACGTGCTATCATAACTCAAACCGCACAGACAACTTATGTGCTACCAATGCTGCCCATATTGCAGAGAAAGCGTATACAATAATACATGTATACGAATAATAGATATCAAATCGCGTACTCATGGACTGATAAGAGTAACATGCAAAGGTGTATGCATATGTGAAGTGTTCTACCATTGCTCATATTAGGAGGATATGCCATAAAATAACAATTTCATGTTTTCCAGGAAAATTAACCTACACATAATCTCTAGCACGATTCAAGTAGCTCACGAAGAGGTACAAACATATGTAGCATGATAGCAAGAAGCATAGTATTCAATACAAGGCATAACATAGCCTAAGAACTATCCCGAACATAGATAAAAATCGGTGTGCACACACATGCTCATCCTCTTCATGTGTGTCACCCGCAAAACGTGGACATCATCAATAATTCAAGCAACTAGTGCCTCAAACCAAGACTACGCAAGATACTTACCTCAAACAAGTCAAATTAATACTGTAAAAACGTCCTCCCTTACAAATCGACCTCCTAACAGCTCGAATCTAGCAAAAAACAACTCAACAACATCAAATAAATCTATAGGCATCAATTCCAAACAATAAAACTTCAATATATATCAAATTCTCAAAAAGTCAATAAAAGTCAATTCGGGCACTCATGGTGAAAACCCTATTCAAGGAGTAGATCATGACTATCCATAAGCCCACGAGTCCAAATATGTTATTAGACTCCAAAACCAATTCGAAATCAACCTTCAAATCCCCAAAATTAATCCTCTTAAGTAGTAGTCAAACAACGCAATATTCCCCAAAATCTCATGCTTAAAGTGCATAAATCCATAAAAATTATAGGTAAATAGTCAAATCCATGTAGGAAACACTTACCCTTAAAGTGGTGATAAAAGTTCCTCCAGAAATCGCTTCTACCCGAACTCCAAAACTCCAAATAATGAAAATAGACGATAGCTTTGTTAGTGATTCCACATTTGTGGACAAAGCCATCACATCTGTGATATCGCTTCTACGAATCTTGCATTTGCGAAAATTACTAACTCATATTGCCTTTGCACCTGAGGCCAACCTTTCACATCTACGAAATCGTAGGTGCGACACCACAATCCGCAGGTGCGCAACTCCTTAGCCTGCCCATTCTCGCAGGCGCGCAAAACAACTTGGCAGGTAGAAATTTATACCCTTCTCCGCAGAAGCGATCCTTCACAAGACCAAACAAATTTGCAAAAGTGACCAACCCTCGCACTTGTTCTTTTGCACCTACGATAAATCCTTCGCAAGCGCGATGCACCAGAACCAAAACTGCCTAACCATTTTTAAATGGTTCAAAAACAAGCTGAAACACACCTGAGGCCCCCGGGACCCTGTCCAATCACGCCAACAAGTTTGAATACCTAATCTATACTTATTTCAAGTCCCAAAGCACAACAATAACATCCAAAATCATGAATCACACATCAAAACTCAAGTTTTATAACTCTTAAGTTCAAGGACTTTCGAACTTCAACCAAGTGTCCGATTCAAGCCTAACCAATCCAGATTACTCAAACTTTGCACACAAGTTTCAAATGACTAAACGAACTTATTCTAACTTCAAAAAAAAAAACCAAACTCGATATGAACAAAGTTAACTCTCGGTCAAACCTATGAACTCTCCAAACCTTCAAATTGCCAACTTTCAGTAGATACACCCAAAATATCCTAGGAACCTTCAAATTTATATCTGGACATACAACTAAGTCCAAAATTACCTTACAAACCTATTGGAACTATAAAATTACCAATCTGAGGTCATTCACTTAAAAGTTAAACGTTGGTCAACTCTGGCAACTTAAACTTTCAAAAAATGAATCTAATTTTTCCAATCACTCTTAAACCTTCCAGAAACTAACCTAACCATCCCTGCAAATTATCCAACATCAAATATACTTACAAGGGACATCAATGGGGGACATGGCTCAAATACACAAATAGTCGTCTGGGTCCTTACATTCCCAAAATCATAGCATTGTATTTTTAGCAATTCAAAATTCAATAGATACTAGAGTGGAGCCATTCTAATCAATAAGAATTATCTTCCCTTTTATTTCATTACTTTATTATTTTGTTCATCACTTACATAATTTCATACTGTTCTTATTGGGAAAGAGAATCAAATCGGTGGTCGGTGCCCTAAAATACAAATTTAATTAATTTAACCTATTAATATAATGTTAGGTTAAATTGTTTGGTTCCATTGCCACGGGTCCTAACAATCGCTCACTTTTCCATTTACCTCTTTGCAAATAAATTATGTATGAAATTAACCAAGCTAATCAGCAGGTACGCTTTGTTGACATTGTCGATCCACATACAAGTCGAGACGTGACTTCAGGAAACACATCACGACGGATGCTATAGAATTCACTGCATCAATCTCGCGAAAGTTCACCAGAAAGATATGGTAACTGAAACGAGGAGTAAGCAGGATTGAAGGATGATTTAAAAAATTTCATCACTCAGTAAATTGGGAAGCACTAAGAGTTTTGCCAGGCATGCAGTGGATGGCACTTGCATTGCTTGTCAGTCCAATTCCACAACCACTAGTTAATATCGCTGCAAAAATTCCAAATTCAGAACTTGAAATTTTTTTAATTAAGGAATTGCCCAGTTAGGAGTATGAGGTTTCAGAGCATATTTGGTAATTTTTCTTTACAAAGTTTAATTTTAATATCATGACCCAAACTCCCCCAAGTCGTGATGGCACCTAATCCCAACGTGCTAAGTAAGCCAAACAATAAATAACACAACTTGAATGAAAGATTAGCAATAAACAATAAATAAGATAGTAAAAATTCATACAACTATCCTAGGGACCGGTAGTACAGGTAACGAGCGACTAAGAATATGAATATGAACGCAACTCCGATTTGAATGAATATTAAATCCTCTGTTTGAAATTTACATAAACAGAAATATAGGTCTTAAACTACCATGAACAAGTGATAGCTTGTATCCGGAACGCTGGTATATCATTAATGCTAGCCTTCGTCTTCCACAGCAGCTCAGCTCCAAGATCTGCACGCAAGGTGCAGAAGTGTAGTATGAGTACCGCCGACCCCATATACGAAGTAAATATCTTGACTCACCCCAGTCAAGTAGTGGCGGAGTTTTTAAGTTAAAAGATACTTTATATAACCGGTGCAGCTCAATACCATAAATAGTTTAGAAAAGTATCCAGAAAAATTGTCATAGAACAGTGGATATCACAAATAAAGGCGCACCACTGAAGAAGAGGTAATAACAATGCTTTTCAAAATAAACAGGTCAAAGCACATACAACTTGCACCAACTATACACTCAAAAGAGACATGTAGCAAGTAGCGTGTACTCAAATACTCCTACTTGAATGTAGAGTATCTGTACATAACAATGATCCAATTTCTTATCAACTTCCAAATGGCATGGTTATGAAACTTGTACATGAGTACAACATATTAATGAATGATGATAATTCTCTTTTTACATCAATCTGACACGCTCCGAATGTCCAACAATTTGATTACAAGTTTCATGCATATGTAAAATACATCAACTGACATATATAGATGACATGCATGAATGCGAAATGTAAATGCATGATTATGCACAAAGGATTCACTTGAATGGTCAAAGCTTCCACCTTTATGCTCAATAGTTTATCACATCGGATCCCATATCAAAATCAACCACAAACCCGTCATTTTCTCATAACTTGCGTGTATGCCATCAGGAGAGAAACATGAGGGGGAGATCTTAGGAGGATGGATTAATATCCACACGCGGCATGGACGGAGCCTCATGCAATAATAATAATAATATCACATCACAGTCACCACAAGACAAAGAGCTTGTGCCAAATTAATAATATCACAATTATCCCTCGACAAAGACCTCATGCCGAATTAATTACAATGTCACAATCAGCACGTCGGAAACCTTGTGCCATAAGCTCGGTCCATATCCGAGAACCTTATGCAGGAATGTATGGACATGAATAAGAGATAAGCATATATAATGCATATAGATAGAGAAATGACCATGCATGGGTGTATGTCTGTATCTGTACAATGGATGATCCCTAGGTAGGACGTATGCCTATATGTACGTATGACCACGGACCCAACATGTAATACGTAATCCAAATAATCATCATTCCCAAATAAGCATCAAAAGCTAAATTATAGTCTTTAACATGGTTAAGGAAACTCAAGTAGTCATACATCAATTTAAGGCATGACACAAGAATAACAAGTACTGATGTGTATTCATAATGTACGTGTGACTATGTCTAAATCAAGTATATCAATGATCTCAATAATGATTCATCATGCTCAAATAAGGTGCAGCTAACCTAAACATTATATCTAGTATTGCTTATTGTGCTCACATAGTCGTCGATCAAGTAAAGCGTGGAACACATAGAACACACAGCCAAACAAGGTATAACGTAATCTAGGATCTACCCTAGGCATGAATAACCATCGCACATGCTTATATGCTCGTCACCTCGCATATACATCACCCCCTCATGTAGCAAACAAACATAATTTATTAGGAGCAATTCCCTCAACTCAGAGCTAGGCAAGACACTTACCTCATCTAGGCTAGTCCAAAGCTCCAAAATTACTTTTTCTTGAGAAAACACCTCCAATCGGCTTGAATCTAATCTAGCATCATCCAAGGAAGTCAGCCAATGTCATATAAAGCAATCCCAAGCAATAAAGCTTCGATATTTTTTGAATTTCCAAAAAGTCAACAAAAGTGAACTGGGGCCCCCATGCCCAAAATTTAGATCCAATACTAAATCCCGATGAACCATAACATGCCAAATCTAAATAGGTGGTTATATTCTAAAAATTGAGTTCAAATCGACCCTCGAATTTCCAAAGTATACTCTCTTAAGTTCATACCAAAAACTACTAAATTTTGCATTTTAATTCCTTATTTTAGGGGTTAGAAATCTATGTAGATTCTTGAAATATAATCATAAATGAGTAAGAATCACTTATCCTATAGTCTTGTATGAAAATCTCGTGGAAAAATCGCCCCTATCCAAGTATAGGGTTCAAAATATGAGACAATGAGCTCAAAATCCCGAGAAACAAGCTATAAATACTGCCAGGCGAACCCTTCTTCTCAAACGCGACAAGACCCCCGTGTTCGCGATGCACAACTATGCTGCCCTCCATTCCTTCTTCACATTTGCGGGACCTACTCCGTGAATGCGTAGAGAAAATGTTGCCCCCCAGCCAAAGCCTTCTCCGATTTTGCAGCACAACCTTCGCGATTGCACAACCTTCGCGAACGCGGTCGACCACTCGTGGACGTGTCATAACCTAATTTCCAACCTTAAGGATCGTGATGGCGCCTAGTCTCTAAGACTAGGTAAGCCCATCACATGATGAGATCAAACAAAATATATCAACTTAAATATTAAATAAGACCTGGAAAGTACCATAACATAGTAGTGTAGTGAATACAACAGTTGAATCCCAAAATCCGGTAAACTGAGTCATAAAATCTACAAGAAGTACATAATAAGTCTCAAAGTATACATCACTGTTTGGATTACATAAACAGTAATAAAGAAACTAAAAAGGGTGACTCTGAGGCCTGCGAGCGGGTCAATAAGTATACCTTGAAGTCTCCAGCAGCTCGGGATTAATAATGACCAGCACACTCTGATGTACCTGGATCTGCAAAAAAATGTGCAGAAGCGTAGTATGAGTATACCACAATTAGTATCCAGTAAGTATCAAGACTGACGTCGGTGGAGTAGTGAGGAGGTTAAAGTCGAGACACTTATTAGTCAGATAACCTGTGCAGAATATCAATATAAAACTAAAAATAGAATGCATAATAGAATAAATATCAACAAAGAATAAGGAATGCGAAAGCACGGTAAATTAACCAACAACTCATAAAAATACAAAGTGAAATCATTTAAGGAAACAAGGATATGTTCAAATCATCACCTCGTTCCAACACAAGAATAACATCAAGGATCACCCCGAAAATACCACATAACATAATCAACAAACCACCCGTATGATGTCGTATGAGCTTCACAATAAAATATTTTCCCTTATTTAGCTACATGCGCATAAGCCCCTTATGTCGCCGCATGCACATCAGAATGAAGTATTTTCTTTATTTGCAACACGCACATAAGCCCCCTTGTCGCGCCGTATGCGCATCTCGCCAACCTTATTTTCCACACAATAACAATCACCCGCACAACACATACACGTGCCACAACAACAATACCAAATTCACAACAAGATATAGCCTACGACTCAGCAACATAGAATTAAAAAAACCATCACAATTACATAAGGGTGCGGGGAGTGAACAACAATATAACATGTTTCAAGTAATAAAAAACCTCAATTCAAGGAATATTAACGGCCTAAGGTCTAATCCGGTCAAATACCATACATACGCCTGTCTACACACACGTCATCATATGTACACGTTGCTTCACATAGCACAATTAATGCAGATTAGACAAAATCCTAAGGGAAAATTCTCCCAGACAAAGTTAGGCAAGATACTTACCTCAAATAAGCTAAGTCAATAATCTAAGAAGCCCTTCCCACGTGTTACAATCTCCGGATGGCTCGAATATAGCCAACATAACTTAATTATTTCAATAAAAGCCATAGAAAACAAGCCCAAATGATAAATTTAAGATCATAGCTCAGTTATAGAAAGTCAATCCAAAATGTCAAGCCCGGGGCCATACCCCGGAAGTCGACCAAACTCACAAGTTCCCGATCACCCATTTTAATACGAGTCCAAATCTATGTTATTCATCCATATCCGACCTCAAATCATCAATTTTTACTCTCCAAAACCATATTCAAAATACCCAAATTTCACCTTTAATTCATATACACTAGGTTTAATAGTACATGGGTAATTAATATCTAACACCAAAATCAAGTTAAGATTACTTACCCCTTCAATTATAGTGAAATTCTCTCCAAAAATTGCCTCCAACCGAGCTTCACAACTCCAAAGAATGTAAAATGACCAAATCCTCCAAAATATAAAACCTTCCAGTCATTCCGCATTTATGATCCATAATATCGTATCTGTGGTACCTCACCTGCGGTCAAAGCCTCGTATCTATGAGTTTACTTAAAAAACAACCAACCGCTGCTGGCATCTGCGGCTCATCATGCGCTTCTGCGCCCCACAGTCCGCATCTGCGACCCAACCTTCCCAGCCAAGCATTGCATCTACAGCTACCTCAACCACTTATGCGGTCTCGCACCTGCAGCCAGACCCATCGTAGGTGTGAAAATAATAGAACTCAACAATTCTTCAGCAAAGCCAACATAGTAAAAAATGATATGAAATCAATCTAAAACATGTCTGAGACCCTCGGGGCCCTGTCCAACAATACCAACCAATCCCAAAGCATAACACGGACCTACTCAAGTCTTTAAATCACACCAAACCACATTAAAACTACGAATCACTCAATTCTATCTTACTGACTAATTAACTTTCAGCTTCCAAAACTCATGTCGAACCATATAAAACCAACTCAGAATGACCTCAAATTTTGCATACAAGTCCCAAAAGACACAAAAGACCTGTATCAACTCCAGAATTCGCAATCCAAACTCGATATCAATAATATCAACTCTCGGTCAATACTATCAACCTTCCAAGCATTCAACTTTTCAACTTTCGCCAATTCACGCCCAAACAACCTAAGAACCTGCAAATCAAAATCCGTATATAGGCCTAAGTCTAAAATGCATCATATGAAGCTAATTGAACTATGAAAACACCGTTCCGGAGTCATCCCAGAAAAGTCAAAATTGGATCAACTCTTACAATTAAAGCCTCCAACCAAGGGACTAAGTGCCCAAAATCAATCTGAAACTCTCTCGAAGCCAAAACAACCACCCCCCAAGCCACATAATGACAACTATTCATATGGGGAGCTTCAAAAGGGAAAATGGTGCTAAAATACACAAAATGACTGGCTGGGTCGTTAAATTCTCCCCCTCTTAAACAAACGTTGTCCTCAAACGAGTATAGAGACATATCTGTAGTCCAAAAAAGGTGAGGATAACAGCTCCGCATATTGTGCTCGGTTTCTCAAGTCGCCTTCTCAATCGGTTGACCTCTCGAATAAACCTTCACCGATACAATATTCTTCGACCTCAACTTCCATACCTGCCTGTCCAAAATAACCACCAACTCCTCAACATAGCTCAAATCCTTGTCCAATTGCACTAAGCTGAAATCTTACACGTGTGATGGATCACCATAATACTTGCGAAGCATAGAAACATGGAACACCAGGTGAACTCCCGATAAGCTGGGTGGCAATGCAGGTCAGTAGGCCACCTCACCAACTCTCTCATGAATCTCAAAAGGACCAATATATCGAGGGCTCAACTTGCCCTTCTTCTCAAACCTCGTCACATCCTTCATAGAGGGAAACCCTTTGTAGAACCCTCTCACTCACCATGGATACCACATCACGAGCCCTCTTATCGGCATACCTCTTTTTCCTAGAAATCATTGTACGAAGCCACTCCTGAATCAATTTCACCTTCTCCAATGCCTCAATAACAACCTAGCCTCCCCAGGTTAAACCAACCAACTGGAGAATGACATCACCTCCCATATAAGGTCTCGTACGGATCCATCTAGATGCTCGAGTCGTAATTGTTGTTGTAGGCGAACTTTGCTAATGGTAGAAACTGATCCCATGAGCCCCCTAAATCAATGATACAAGCACGTACCTTGTCCTCTTGAATCTAAATAGTGCGCTCAGACTGTCCCTCCATCTGTGTATGAAATTTCGTACTCAGCTCGACCTGTGTGCCCAACTCAGGCTGCAAGACTCTCAAAAAATGCAATATGAATTACGTGCCTTGATCGGAGATAATAGACACTGGCACGCTATTAAGGCGAACAATATCACGATGATAAATCCGAGACGACTGTAATGAAGTGTGTGGACTTCTTCAGTATTCCCACAATGACCCACACAGCATAGAATCTCCTCAAGGTCTGTATAAGTCCTAATACAAAATTCATGGTGATACACTCTCATTTCAACTCCAGAATATCAAGCCTCTAAAGTAAAGCACCCGGACTCTGATGCTCGTACTTAACCTACTGACAGTTCAAACACTGAGCCACATACTCCACAATATCTTACTTAATCCTTCTCCACTAGTAGTGCTGCTTCAAACCATGGTACATCTTTGCGGCGCCTGGATGAATGGAATACCGCAAACTATGGGCCTCTTAAAGAATCAACTCCCGCAACCCATCCACATTGGGTACACAAATTCGGCTCTGAAGTATCAACACCCTATCACCAACAATAGTCACCTCATTGGCATCACTGTGCAAAGCTAAACATGACTAAAGAATGACAGAAATTAGCCCTAGTTCCAACGGCGGCACAAAATCAAAGGATAGAAAGATATTACAATAGAAGGACCAATGCCAATTCATACTAGGGACTTTGTCCTTAGAAAGGTATTTCCTACAACACAATAGATTAATGTCGATAAACTTTGACCAAGCTAGGAAGGTCGACCATACCAAGTTCTAAGCAATTGCTAAAAAAGGGGCATATAAGTTAGAAACTTTGGATGGGAAGGTGCTACAGTCAAATTGGAATGTAGTACATTTGAAGAAGTATTACTTCTAAAGGAATGCCACAATCAGGTACTTCTTGTTTAGTCTTTGTTTATTCATATAGTTTTACTAACATTTTCAGGCAAAAAGCTAATCCATACCGAAGGATGATAATAGACCTGAATTGGCACGCGGAATTATTATTTATTCTCGGTCAAAATCATAACAAGTTTGACTGGAAGGGTTAAGCGTCGGCTCATCTAAGAAATCCCTAAACCCAAGTCTCGTATGTATCTCCTTTTCAAGAATAAGACCAAGGGAAGATATTTGAATATGAGTGAAGAACAGTATCTAAGTCCTCACACTTCGAACTCAAATGCTGGGGGACTATAAGATGTATGTGGATAGCATAGGAAGTTTAGTGCAAGATGATTCAAGATGTGTATTTCCAAAGCATTTGTAAAGTTTACAACGACTTCAACAAGTTCTAGCCTAAAACAATATAGTAATAAAAGATTCGATCCTGAAGGAATGGTTATAGCTTCTAAAGATATTTGTAAGATGTAGAAACAATTATAGAATAATGTATTTCCCAAACGGAACAAAGCATTTCCGAAAAATTTATAATTGAAATACAGTAAGATAAGATATTGTATTACCATAAAAATTAATTATATTATTATTGTGTCATGATTCCGAATTCCCACCTCAGGATATCGTGATGGCATCTAATCTTTAAGACTAGGTAAGTCTAACAGGTAATGAAAGATAGTAGAAACAATAATATTAAAATCAAATTAAATTGTTAAGCTATCATAATGAACCCCAATAGATACAACTGACAAATAACTCCCAAAATCTGGTGGAACTGAGTCATAAGCTCTGCACGAGTGTATTGATGGTCTCGAAATACAGTACTGCTTAGAACAAGAGATTAACATTAGTACAACTAAAAGCAGAAGGTGACTTTGAGGCCTCCAAACGTTGAGCAAGTGTACCTTGAAGTCTCCGGAGATAGCTAATCAGTGGCTGGAGTCCACCACGGGTAGATGTACCTGGATCTGCACAAAAATGTGCAGAAACTTAGTATGAGTACACAACAATAATATCCAATAAGTATCAAGCCTAACCTCGGTAGAGTGCTGATGAGGTCAGGGCAAGACACCTATTAGGATAAAAGAAAACTAGAAAGAGTATAGCATAGTCTAAATATGGAAAGCGAGGAAGTCAATGACAAGTAAGCATTTCAATAATGTAAGCTAACAATGAAAATTTAAGTGGTGAAGGAAACAAGGAGCGAACACATGATAAAACAACAAGAAGACAATAACGGGTAAGTACAAGGAAAACAATAAAGAAACGACAAGAACTGCTCAACCAACAATGCCTTTCAACATAGGATGAAAAACAAGAATCACAACCGAGGTACCACACCTCATAATCTCACTTCATAATCACAATCACAATCTTTTCTTATATCAGAGCGTGAGCCTTACATTTATTTTCTAAAGCTTTTTTTTTTTTCAAAATAGCTACACGCGTTTTAGCCCCCTTATTTCACCAAGTGGCTTCAAGTAATTCCCTTACTAGCAACACGCTTATTAAGCCCACCTAATCTCACAGCATGTGTATCAACCATATCCTTATACCACCATATGCGTATCAATGTCACAACATAATAATAACTCGCACCACAAGTGTTCATATGCCTCAACTTGCTAAATAAAAAATACCAATGTTTCCGCAACAATTATCCCACGGCTCCATCACAATGTGTATAAGAATCTCAATAATGATAAAATAAATGAGAAATGCTCAACAAGGAAAGATATCTCAAAAATCAAAAACTTCAACCTCAATATGATAATAGCTTTCACAATCTCAACGTCAATTATCCAACAAGAAGATAATTCCCACGAAATAACAACTTCAAGTAAGAGTAATACAAAACATAAAGGAGGTAACAACTTCAACTAAAGCATGTGAGAGCAAATATAACAAAGTAAGAGCTAGAACAAGTGCTAACAATGTCAAATAAAGCATGTAAGAGTCGACTAACACATACAAGAGTAGATTAATAATGAAAGATATAACACGTTATGACGATTCAATTAAAGGCATAGAAAGATATACCACATATAGCCCATGTACACACTCGTCACCACGTGTAAGTGTCTTCCACATAACACAAATAGCACAATAAACCCAAATCCTAAGGGGTACTTCCCCTACACAAAGTTAGGCAAGATACTTACCTCAACTAGGCCAAATCAACTCTTAAAAATAGCTTTTTCCCTAAATTTGCCTCTACACGACTCAAATCTAACCAAAAATGACTTAATATCATCAAACAATGGAAGGGAAACTGATTAAAATAGATAAAGCTATGACCTTTACACATTTCTCAAAAAGTCAAGAAAAGTCAAACTTGGCTTGCCCGGTCAAAACCCGGGTCCAAGGGTAGTCTCTGACTACCTATTACACCATGAGTCTATATATGTGATTAGTCTTCTAATTTGAGTCCAAATCGACTCTCTAATCTCAAATATTCGTTTTTCAAAACTTTGACAAAAAATTTCAATTTTCCTCTTTGATTCTCATAAATTTGATGTTAAATCTAAGACATAATCATGAAATATAGTTGGAAATTGAGTAGAATCACTTACCCAATATTTGTAGATGAAAATTCCCTGATCAAATCACCTCCTGCCGAGTCTAGGTTCTAAAATATGAAAAATGAGGCCTAATTCCCCACTCCCAACCCTGTTAATCGGTTGCAGCAATTACGAACCCTGACAGCCTCTTCAGAAGTCACAATTGCGAAGCTGACTTCCTTCTTAAAAGCGCCCAAGTGGTCGAATTTGCGACCCAACCCAGGCATGTGTTGACTTCGCAATTGCGAAGGGAATAGTTGTATTTGCAACATCTGACCACCCCTGCCCACTTTGCAATTACGAGGCTGGTGCTCACAATTGCGACATCAGAGCACCAGCACACCAGCAAATCCTATTTCAATTCAAAACCATTCAGAAATGCGTCCGATACTCATCCGAACCCTCGGGGTTCAAAACAAAACATCCACACAAGTGTAAGAATATCATACAAACTCTCTCGCGTTACCAAAACATAAAAATAACATCATAACTACAAATTGGACATCAAAATGCATAAATATCAAAGAAAAGTTCAAGAACTTCTAGAATTGCAACCAACCATTCGAATCCTATCAAATCAACTCCAAATGACACCAAATTTTGCAGACATGTTCTAAATAGCATAAAGGACCTACTCTAACTCCCAAAACCAAATTATAAATTAGATAGCCAAAATTCAACCAACGGTCACAACTGGAAAAACTTATAAACCTCAAATTGCCAACTTTCGGCAAAACAACACAAATCAACCTATGGACCTCCGAATTAGATTTCGGGCATACGCCCAAGTCCAAAATTACAATATGAACCTATCCGAGCCATTAAAATACCATTCCAGAGTCGTTTTTACAAATATCAAACATTGGTCAACATTTCTAACTTAGCCTTCTAAGCCAAGAACCAAAGGATCCAAATTAATCTGAAATCTTTCCGGAACAAAACTAACTAAAATCGATCGAAATAATTAAAAAATAAATAAATAAAAAAGTTATTTCCGATCGACCTCGGTCGGTAATTTCAAATTTCTGCAGATTTCACATTGAAATTACGATCGAAGTCGGTCAGAATATATGAATTTTTTGGTTTTACTATGAGAATTTTAATCGATATCGGTCGGTTGTCTAGTAAAGACCTGGCAGAATATGTCTGCTTTTAAGCTACACCACCTGCCAATTACAACCAATAACCATCCTATAATGGCAGCATTACATTGCTGCCATTCAACAACAATTAACCAACAACAACAATAATTAACCAACAACAACCAGAACAACAACAATAATTAACCAACAACAACCACAACAACAACGCTAATAACATCCACAACCACAACTGAGAGTGCATACTTCCTTCCCTTATTGGACGACTAGCGGCCTCTAACTGCTCGTAAAAATGTTTTTGTCTCTTTGTTAGGAGGTTGTTCAACACTTTCATGTCTTTCAAAATCGAAGTGCATCCCAAAAGCATCTGCAACCATTGCATGGTATCTAAGACGTTGAACGCTACTCTCCACAGACCTACTACTTTCACCAACAACTACGTTATGAAATACACCATCAGTACCATCAACCTCTCCATGACTAGTGAACACAAAATAATTATCCATAAACCCCTTTCTATAAAGATGAGTCGTAACATCCTTCGAACCGAAAAAATTCAAACACTTGCACTTCTTACAAGGACACTTAACCATCCCTCCAATCCGAAATGGTTCAAGTGACATTGCATGCCTAATAAATTCCTTAACCCCTTCGATAAATTCCTCCTTAAAAAATCGACGATTATGATAATTCCTATTATACATCCAACTACGACATTTCATCTACATAAAGAACAAATAAATTACATGTTATATTAATCATAATTCAAATTAGTGTATAGAATTATGTTACATAATAAACTTTAGTTACAAAGTACAACATTTACTTACTAGAATATTGAATTAGTTAAGCCATTCAATTAGACTAACTCACTTACTTTTAATCATAATTAATAAACCCTAAATCATAATTTATTGTGCCATAAATATCCAACTACAGTATTCTTTCTACATAAAGAACAACTAAATTACATGTTATATTAATCATAATTCAAATTAATTTATACAATTAAGTTACATAATAAACTTTAGTTACAAAGTACAATATTTACTTACTAGAATATTGAATTAGTTAAGCCATTGAATTAGACTAACTCACCTACTATTAATCATTATTAATAAACCCTAAATCATAATTTAATATGCACTTACATTAATTCAATTAGACCATTAACGGGCAATATAATTGAAAGACTTGCAAGATAGCAAACATTAGCATTAATCGTAATTGACTAACTCATGAAGATTATAATTTGTTAACACATTCAATTAGATTAACTCGTTGAATTATAATTTGTTAGCACAAACAATTAATCTAGCATAATTAGTTAAACCTAATTTATAAAAGCAATAAACACTAATAGAACAATATTATCCCCTAAATTAATAAACCCTAAATTTCTAAAAGCAATAAACACTAATAGAATAATAAATTAAACTCTAAAATAATAATTTATTTCTAAAAGCAATAAACAAATTTAAGAGCATTCAACTTCATAAATTAAGAGCACTAAACCCTAGTTTATATAATTTATACACCACAAATCAACTAGTTTAAATAATTTATACACCTCTATTAGTGCATAATCAAATTTAGTTACAATGTAGTTCACTTTAGTTACAATGTAGTTCACTTTAATTACAATGTAGTTCAAAAATCCTATTTAGTCACATAAATCCAAAATAGACAAAACCGTAAAGAAATTGCATAAAATTATATTAGACATGCAATAAATTAAAAGTTAAAAGTCTAATAAGGCAGAACACTAATCTTGAAAGAGAATGGCAGTGTGGCGGCGGGAGGGGAGTGACAGTGGTGGAGGCGGCAGATGGCGGACGGTAGTGGTAGGTGGCGGCGGAGAAACACTGGTGGGGCTGGGGAGGTGAGGCTTCGATTTTGGGGGTGGGGGACTTGATTTTGGGTGGGATTTGGGGGTAAAAAGGTGTGAGAAGGAGAGATAGACGAGAAAAATAAAGAAGAGAGGGAGGGAAAAGATGAAAATGGGGAAGAAAACCCGTCTGTTAGTCTAATTAGGATATTACCGATTGACTTCCGTCGGAAAAATCGGTTGGTAACAATAAAATAACTTTTGACCGTTTGACCTCAAGTATACCGATCGAATTCGATCGGAAACTGTCACGACCCAAATCCCAAACCCGGTCGTGATGGCGCCTCTCGTGAAGACAAGGCCAGCCAATTAAAAACCATAACTCATCTTAAAGCAGTTAATACAATACTTACCTATTTTAATAACAGCAAATTGCGGAAACATAGCTAACCATCCCGACAACAGCCCAAACCGGGGTGTCACAATATCATGAGCAACTAATGAAAATCCTAATAATAAGATTACTATTACAATAACTCTGGCATAATTGTTTGAAGAAAGTGGAAACAACAAGACAAAAGAGATACGGGGCTGCGGACGCCAACAACTACCTCGTAGTCTCAGAATCACCGCTCAGACAGTCGTAGTCAATGCCTCGGAGCGAAATCAATAGCGCCTGAATCTGCACACATGGTGTAGGGAGTAATGTGAGTACTTCAAACTCAGTGAGTAATACATATAAATAATGACTGGGAGTAAGGAAACACGTAAAGCACAAGGCAATGCAGAATGAAGCAGTAAACCATTATTTGAAAACAGTAAATTAGTGAGAAATCGAGAAAAATCTTCCCAGCTCTGGTTACCAGTTGCCATTGTTACCAACTGTAACCTACAGTTGTCATTGTTACCAACTGTAATATCCCTGGGCTTAGTATCATTTTAAAATAGTAAAATCTCCCCAGCTCTGGCTACCAGTTGTCATTATTCCCAACTGTAACCTACAGTTGTCATTGTTACCAACTGTAATATCCCTGGGCTCAGAATCATTTTAAAAAAGTAAAATCTCTCCAGCTCTGGTTACCATTTGTCATTGTTACCAACTGTAATATCCCTGGGCTCAGAATCATTTTAAAACAGTAAAATCTCTCCAGCTCTGGTTAACAGTTGTCATTGTTACCAACTATAACCTACAGTTGTCATTGTTACCAACTGTAATATCACAATGGGTACCCTGCGCTCACTGGGGGTGTACAGACTCCGGGAGGGCCCCCTTACGGTCCAAGCGCAATATCAAGCCACCTCGTGGCATATATCTAGGCCCTCGGTCTCATATCAATCAAGCCACCTCGTGGCGTACATCAAGTATCTCAGGCCCTCGGCCTCATATCACTCAGTAAAACCTCACATTGGCCCTCGGCCGCACTCAGTCAGAAAATCATCACATGCCCCTCGGGCATAGTAAAACAGTAGTTCTCAGCCCAAAAACGTCATTTAAATATCATTTAAATCTCAAAACTGAGCAAAAGTGGTTGAGTTGTAAAACATTGGAAAATCACATGACTGAGTTCAAGTAATGCATCAAACAGTGAGGAAACAGCACGAAGCCCAAATATGGCAATCAGCCCCAATCATGATGATACAAATAAGTTTCAATCAATTAAGTAGTAAAAATCATCAATCGGGACGGACCAAGTCACAATCCCCGGTAGTAAACGACCCCATGCTCATCATCGAGCAAGTGTCTCACATCAATATAGCACTACGATGTGCAAATCCGGGGTTTCAAACCCTCATAACATCATTTACAATCACTACTCACCTTGAACCGGCTAAATTTCTAGCCCACGACGCCTTTTCCCTTCTAATTGGCCTCCACGTGCGTCCAATCTATCCAAATTCAGAACAATTACGTCACAATATGTTGAGGGAACAAAGCCCACGGGAAAACAATCAATAAATACTAAGAAATCCCAAAATTAGCAAAACCCCGAGCCCCGAGCCCACTTCTCAAAATTCAGTAATTTTTCACCTCAACGGGTTCCTTATCTTCCCACGAGTTCAACCATACAAGATTTATCGAATTCCGACATCGGTTCGACCTCCAAGTCTTAAAATCTAAACTTAAGGGTTTTTCACAAATTTTCTCCAACTTAAATCACCAATTACATACTAGAATGGCAATAGGTTTGGGTAATTTGACCAAGATTGAGTTAAGAACACTTACCCCAATGTTTCTCTCGAAAATCTTTCAAAAATCCTTCGAGATTTCGCTTCAATCCGAGTTCCCTAGCTCCAATTATGTTCAAGATGGTCAAAACCCACCCTTCTTTAATAATTTGTTCAAGAAAATCTCTTTTGGATATAGTTTTGAGGTTGATTTGCGGTGATTTTATGGTGTTTGGAGGTGTTTCTCTTTGTGGGTAACGAAAATGAATTTTGCATGGCAAATAGGCACTGATTTCTATTTATAAAGGGTAAAAAATCGGAACAAATAAAATTTTCAGGTGTTGAAAACGCTATAGCATTTCGCGTAGCAAAATCAACAATGCTATAGCATTCTGGTAGCATTTCTGACATTTATGCAGATTTTCCTTTGCAACGATGAAATGGTCCGCTTAACCACCCCAAACTCACCCGAGGCCACTAGAACCTCAACCAAAACACGCCAACATACCCCATAACGTTATTCAAACTTGTTCCAACCTTCGGAATGCTCAAAACAACCTCTCAACGCCAAATTCGCGTCGGATTCAAGCCTAATGAAACTAACAAATTCCAACTTCTACATTCGATGCCGAAACCTAGCAAATCGAGTCCGATTGACCTCAAATTTTGCACACAAGTCATAAATGACATAACGGACCTATGAAGATTTTCAGAACTGGATTCCGACCCCAATATCAAAAAGTCAACTCCTCGGTCAAACTTTCCCAAAAATCTTCTATTTTCCAACATTCGCCAAAACGCATTGAATTATCCTACGGACTTTCAATTTCAAATCCGGACATACGCCTAAGTCCGAAATCACCATACGAAGCTATAGAAACTTCCAAAATTCCATTCCGACCCTCGGATCAAAATCTCGCCTAACAATGAAAATCGCCAAAATACTAACTCCACCAATTCAAGCCTAATTCTACACCGGACCTATAAAACCAATTCTGATCATACTCCTAAGTCATAAATCACCTTCCGAAGCTAACCGAACCATCGAAACTCACATCCGAGCCCTCTAACTCATAAGTCAACATCCGGTTGACTTTTTCAACTTAAACCTTCTTAAAAGGGACTAAGTGTCTCATTTCTTACCAACTCACTCCTAACGCAAACTACTCAACTCGATCACATAAAACATGGATAACGAAGCATAATGAGACGGAAAATGGGGAAAACAGAGCGGTAACTCACGAGACGACTAGCCGGGTCGTCATAGAAACTCTCATTAAATATTTCCCGCCCAAGCTCAATTATTTTTTTTCCCATAACAAAAATAAGTTTTTTATATTATTATAAACATACCGACCGATTTCGGTCGGTTTTAGTGGTCAAAACTTAAATTGTTGTTATTTACAGTCTCTATATATATATTTAACAATGTAAATTTTATATATATATATATAATACACACACTCTCTCTCTCTCTCTCTCACATAAACACACATATGTGTGTGTGTATACACACACAATTTAATATAATTGAATACAACTTAAATTGTATCCAATTATATTAAGTTGTATCCAATTATATTAAGTTGTATTCAATCATATTAAGTTGTATCCAATGATATTAAGTTGTATCCAATTATATTAAGTTGTATCCAATTAATTAAGTTGTATCCAATTATATTAAGTTGTATTCAGTTATATTATGTTGTATTAATACAATTTAATTCAATTATAGTAAGTTTTAATCGAATATAATTGAATTTTCAATTGATCCACTTATGAAGTATCCGAACAAAGTACTATTAAGGTGATCGAGAATAAAATATTCAAGACTGCGTCGATTATATACATCTTGGAGCATCTCGTCACTCATTATGCCGGAGCATCTAGTCACTTAAACTCCGAAATTTGTTTTATTACTTAGTCACCGATTAAGTATTCGAGTATGAATATATGAGAATAAATCATCAATGCTATCATATGTATGTATGCGTAAATTATCATATGAAATAAAATCATACACTCTATTAGAATCTATTACACGTATGCGGATATGAAATGTAATTTGTACAAAAGCACACTGATGATAAACATTACATATATATAATTAATCGAGTTTAATTGATATAGTAGTTGTATCCAACATGCTATGATATATATATATATATAT
>MCJB01049430.1:123028-201663 GCA_002018475.1 Nicotiana obtusifolia
CGGATATGCTTCTGATTTAGCAGCAAGAAAATTTGGGATGAGAGGAAGACTATGGATTTTGTGGATTGTGCAAACATTTGGAGGAGTATTCTGTATTTGGCTTGGCAAAGCAGAAACCCTTCCCACAGCCATTGTAGCCATGATCTTGTTCTCCATTGGAGCTCAAGCTGCATGTGGTGCTACCTATGGTGTCATCCCTTTCGTGTCGCGAAGATCATTAGGCTTAATCTCTGGCTTAACTGGTGCTGGAGGCAACTTTGGAGGTGGATTAACACAGTTGATTTTCTTCTCAACTACAAGATTTTCTACAGCGACGGGGCTAACTTGGATGGGGTTCATGGCTGTCGCTTGTACTGTCCCTGTAGCTTTTATTCATTTTCCACAGTGGGGAAGTATGTTTCTTCCAGCTTCAAAAGATAAAAAGTACAATGAAGAACACTATTACTGTTCAGAATGGACTGATGATGAGAAACAAAAAGGACTCCACCACGCAAGTACTAAATTTGCAGAGAATAGCCGATCTGAACGTGGAAGAAAGCACATAATTTCCTCAGCTGTTACCCCACCTAATTCTACTCCAGTCCACGTTTGATGAAATAATGTACGGTTTTGATACAATAGTGAATTGTGATTGGTTGCAAATTATAGCTCAGCTATAAGTATGCAATCATGAATCTATTATAGTTTATTTATGTACTGATCTGCGCTTTGTCATATATTTTCAAATTATTCTACTCTAACTTGGTCTTGCTCTTGTATTTCTCGAGACAGTTGCTCCTTCCATTTTATGCGAACGTTTATATATGTACTGATATGTCAAAAGTGATTCTCAATTTGGAAGCTTTAAGTTAGAAGAGTTGACTAAGATTTTACTTTTGAGTAAATGATCTCAAATTGGTGATTTGATGATTCCAATAGGATAAAGCTACAATCTTTATTCAATTACCAAAAAGTCAGTAAAAGTCAACTCGGGCCCACACGGTTAAAACCTGAGTCAACGGGTAGATCCCGACTACCCATAACCATACGAGTCCAAATATGTGCATAGAATCCAAACCAAATTCAAATCATAGCTCAAAACCATAATTTTTTACTTTCTTAAATTGTAGGAAAATCCCCATATTTTTCTAAAATTCCATATTTTTTGTATTAATAATCCATAAAGATTCTTGAAATAATACAAAAATATATAGAAATCACTTACTCTCAAAGCCTTATGTAAAAATCTCCAAGCCGAATCACCTCAGTCTAGGGTTCAAAAAATAGAAGAATGAACTAAAATCTCAAAATGCTTCATAATAACCAGTTGCAGATATCGTATTTGCGACCAAGAGTTCGCAAATATGATACATAATCGCAAATGAGAACTAAGCGCCTAAGCAACAGAAGTCGCAAATATTACCAAGAACCTCACAAATGCGCCAAACATTGCAAATGCGAAGCTGCTATCGAAAAGCGCTTATCGCAATGCGACATCAGTTTCGCACACCATTATAAAGAGATCAAACAACCTTATCCCATCTGATGGAAACACTCAACATGTCAGATTAATTACATAATGAGACTAAATAAGGTTTTTTTAGTTACAAATGTGGACTTTTTTTTTTCTCAGGATTAATATTGACGTGTTGAACAAAACTATAAAATGATTCCTTTTCTGAAAAAGAAATAAATTTAAAGATTCATAGATGATATAAAAAGTTTCACACGATTTTGATAATTCACGTTTCAACTAAGTGATCGCATAAATGCGTGTGTGAATATCAATAAATGAGTATATAGGTTATAAGTTGTATATGCATGTGTAGATATCAGTTACTGCAATCATTAGTTGTTGTGCAGTCTTTTTTCCTTTTTTATTACTGTAAATGTATGAAATTAACAGAAATGGCATAAAATCTAACAGCCACGGCGGTATAGTAAAAATTGCACGAGGCGTCCTATTTGGTCGTTCTTATTTAATTTATATTTATATTTAAAAAATTATTTATGGTCTGTTTGAAAATCACCCGGTAATTAGAATTGGTGTAATTACTAGGGATTCTAGTAATTACATAATATATTAATTATGACGAGTTGTTTGTTTGTCATAACGTAAATTACAGTGTAATTACAAGCGTATTATTTAGTTGCACAAGTATAATTATACAGTTAGATTTAAATTTTAAATGAAGTAATTATCAAATTTAAAAGTTAATATAGTAAATATATGCCTATAATTAATTGTTTATAAGTATAAATGATACTGTTAGATATGATAGTTAAGATGCACATTTTTTTCTTGAATATACATTGATTAATAATCATATATTCATAAATAATATTATAAAAATAATTGATATATATTTTTCAAATTAATAAAATATTGTTTAATTAATTATAAAAACTAAAAACATATATTTTTTAAGAACATCATGAATGTATGTTTGATAAAATAAATTAATATTTATAAATATAATATCATAATATTATTCAAATGTTTGACAAAACTAATCTATCAATTCTTACTAAAATATGAACAGCATGCAATGTGAAATAACAAGCCAATACTACTAAAATAAGTAACAGCTTGTTCGGATGGTTGTTACCCATTGTATTGCATTTTGTTGCTACTTTACGTACGATGTTTGTTTTGGTTATTACTTAAATTTTATTGTATTGTATCGTTAAATCCGTCGTTACGTAATGACGAAATGTGCCACTTTATGTAACAACCGATTTAGTGTGGTTGCGTCATTATCTTGTATTTTTCTCTCATCTCACCCCTCATTATTATTAAAAAATTCTATTTTATCATTTACCTTACCTTTTTATACAATAAATTTACCTCGTATCATAATTTTGTTTAGAATATTACAAGTTTATTCTTCATATTGCTGGTGCTTGATATCATGAAACAACATCAAACGATACAATCTGTCCAAATATTGTATTCATCAAACGATATAGTACGATACGATACAATACAATACATTATGAAACGATGTATAACAACTATCCAAACATCTGTTAAATTGGAACCACAAATATAACACAATTTCAAAATCCAAAGAAAAAAATTAATATATGTCAAATTCCAACATAATAAAAATAAGCTCCAATACAACTTAAGATTAGGAAACATAATAAGTTTATAACCTCATTCAACAACGAAATTCTATTTTAACGACATCACTCATTATATGCCAAGTTTGTTAATGACTCATTATTTCTAATATTATGAGGTAAAAATTCCACGGGGCGCCCTACTTGGTCGCCCCAATTTAACCTCTCTCTCTATATATATATTTTATTTTATTTTTTAAATTATTTAACCTATACCCTAATTTTTACAACTTCAGACTAGTCGTCGCCTCTTCTTCTTTTTCTCTCTCAAACACATGAGACTCTGTATAAGTATTATTGATTGAATATGAAATACACAGTGATTTAGCACTAGGGTATGAGTTTTGCGTTATGTATGTTGTATTATGCTGAATATAAGAACACGGGTTCAGGATCAGATACCAGTAACAGAGTTACACGGCCTGGTTATCATGGTGAGATTAACTTCCTGGATGCATCTTCTTTCATAGTCTCCAATTTTATAGTGGGAAATTATTGACTGCCTTGGACTAGAGTCCCTTACACTGGCGATTTATATTTATAAGCAAGAATTTTTTTCTTGGTCTTTTATTTAATTTGGCTGTGTTCTTCAACTAATTCCAAGTGATCACTGTATCTTCTTTATTTGTTTGTTTTCCAGTTTGTTTTTTTGAATTTTTATAATAATTTCATTATTTCAAGAAAATATGTCAAGTCAATAAGATACTAGAATTAACTGTCTTTATTATCATTACATTTAAAATTTTGTCTGAAGTTTGCAACTATCAAGCCAAATTTCAGAAAAAATTATCTGAAGTTCAAATATAACAAGCTGATCTTGTCTGAAGTTTGCATTACAAACTGAAGAACTTCACACTAATTTGTCTGAAGTTTGCACTACAAACTGAAGAACTTCAGGCTAATTTGTCTGAAGTTTGCACTATGAACTGAAATTTTATCTTATTGCCTTTGCAAATCAGGCCAAACTTCAGGAAATATATGAAGTTTTGCTTTGATAAGGTTACATTTCAGGCAAAAAAATCCGATATTCAAATATGGAGTTGAGTGAACGTATAGCAACATTGATTTGAAGATTTGAACAAGAAGTACAAAGCAGGAAACTCCATTAAAACTGTTTGAGTCTCGAGTTCAAATTTCGAAGATTTTGCTACTACAATTTCAGGTTTGTTAAATCAAAATTAGTTGACTTAAATCCCTGGACCTGCATTTCCTGTTGGAAACGTGATTGAACATTGTCCGGGAGCATGAAACTCGAAGAAGCATCCAGGACTCAATTATTGAACGTCTTCAAAGATACGAGTACAAAGTTTGGGACTGCAGGGCAAAACTTCATACATTATCAGGTTGAACTTTGTCTGAAAATTGCAACTGTCAGGCTAGAATTCAGAAAAAAATTTCTGAAGTTCAAATATTAGAAGTTGATTTTGTCTAAAGTTTGCACTACAAACGGCAGAGCTTCAGACCAATTTGTCCGAAGTTTGCATTATGAAATGAAGTTTTCTCGATTGCTTTTGCAAGTCAGCCCAAACTTCAGGCGAAAATATTTGAAGTTTTGCTTTGATAAGTGTATAGGGTCGGTTACAATCGAGCACACAAGGAAGATCAGTCTCGAGTACAGTCCGGGGTCGGACTGCTTTGAAACGGAGCCAGCACTTCAGGAAGGAAAGTTTGAGGTCGGACATCATTGGATCAGAGCCAGAACGGTCGGAGTAAGGCGGTCGAGACCGGTTTGGGTAAAGGCATTTTATGGTAAAAGTATCAGCTTCGTATAACGGAGAGGCCGGAAATCTCGTGGTACACAGATATCTCGGCGGGAATCACGGTCCCAATCATCAGAGATGTTAGACCAGTATTTTTAGGGATAATTTGCCCTATAATTAAGTTAATTCATCCTGTAATTAAGTCTTTTACCAGAGGTAGGACTCTCTTTTTCCCTATAAAGGTACTTGGTTTTCATTGTACACACAACACAAATACTAATCTCAATTATCTGTCTATCTCTTGCCTAAATTATTTACTTTTCACTGCAAATTACTCCATCACGGGAAATTCACTCAACCTCAACAGTTTGGTTATTCTCTTATTCATTTAAGTACATCTTTACTTATTGTTACATTTTACATTGTGTCAAATCATTTCACGTATCCTTAATACCGCGTATAAATTCAATTGTTACCCGTATTTTAGGGTAAACAGTTTGGCGCCTACCGTGGGGCTAAGGATAATAGTGAACGTTTGATACAATTTTCTGTCACACACTATTATACGCTTGTTCTTTGCAGAATTTTCTGTTTTTCAAATTAGAATATAGTCATGTCACGCTCACATCCCATCAACAACGAGCTCGAACACCAAGGCGAAAGAAACAACGTGATGCTTGGTAGTGAGGCTCCAGCCGACGCCAATTCTCAAATGGCGGTCGATGCAGGTCAGGCTTCAGGCCCGTCGAACAGTGTTCGGGGAGAACACCATTCAAGAACTCTGAATAATGAAGGAGACGGGATCAACCTCAAATGATATTCGACATGTTACAAGCCCAACAAGCAGCCATCGCCCAGTTGCAAAGTCGCAGCCAGGTTCCAGATAGGGCCGAAGCTGGTTCTTCTCGAGGAACAATTCCTGAAAATAGACCGATCGCAGTACAATCGGATGAAAAAGGGTCGGGGACAAACTCCGGAATCATAAAGATGCTCGAGGAGCTGACTAAGCGAATCGAGTGGGGCGAAAAGAAGATTGAAGCTAATGACAAGAAAGTAGAAACGTATAATTCGAGGGTAGACCAGATCCCAGGAGCACCCCCGGTGTTGAAAGGCTTGGACTCGAAGAAGTTCGTACAAAAGCCTTTCCCATCGAGCGCTGCCCCGAAACCTATACCCAAAAGGTTCCGCATGTCGGAGATCCCCAAATACAATGGGACATCAGATCCAAATGAACACGTAACGGCGTACACATGCGTCATAAAAGGGAACGATCTCGAAGATGACGAAATTGAGTCCGTCCATTTGAAAAAGTTTGGGGAGACCCTGTCTAAGGGAGCGATGACGTGGTATCACAACTTACCACCAAACTCCATCCCTTCGCCATGCTCGCAGATACCTTCGTCAAGGCCCATGCAGGTGCCATTAAAGTCGAAACAAGAAAATCAGATTTGTTCAAAGTCAGACAAAGAGACAACGAGATGCTGAGAGAGTTTTTGTCGCGCTTTCAAATGGAGCGAATGGATTTACCATCGGTTACCGATGATTGGGCCGTACAGGCCTTTACTCAGGGACTCAATGCCCGAAGCTCAACAGCTTCTCAACAGTTCAAGCAAAGTTTGATTGAATACCCCGCTGCCACTTGGGCTGACATACACAACCGGTATCAGTCGAAGATCAGGGTAGAAGATGATCAGCTCGGAGTCCCCTCGGGGTCCGCCTACCCTATCAGAACTTATGATCGGACTACAAGAGATAATTATCGAGAATCGAGGTCAAACTAAGACAGACACCGACCGTACCCAGGCGACCGAAGAGCCATCCCGGGAACGCAAAAATCCCCGAGACAGGAGAGAAAGAACGATCCCAACATTGCATCGAATGTTGAAATTCCCATCGGCTGATGGGGTCGTCACCATTTATGGAGAACAGCATGCTGCGAGGGAAATGTTCGCAGTGGAAGAGGCAGCGTCAAAGCCGACCGCTCTTTCCCAAAAGACCCAATAGCAATCAGAGAGTCCACCCTCAACAAACGAGGGTGAACAGGGTCAACTTGACGTCGATAATTACGGGATCCCCCGATCATTTATTGCCCCCGACGAGTCCGACGCAACCAAATCGACAGTCGAAGAGCTCAAACAAATTTCAATCCGCAGCTATGCACCCGATCGAAAGGTATACCTGGGCTCGGGGAGCTCAAGGCCAAATTAATTAATTTCCTTTCAGCTAACGAAGATTCTTTTGCTTGGTCCCATCTAGACATGACAGGCATACCGCCGGAAATTGCAACTCACAAGCTAAGTGTTGACCCAAAATTCCGGCCGATCAAGCAAAAGAGGAGGCCTCAGTCAGAAGCCAAACAAGCCTTCATCAAAGACGAGGTAACTAAACTTTTGAATATAGGATCCATTTGGGAGGTTAAGTACCCAGGTTAGCTAATGTAGTCGTAGTTCCTAAGAAGGGAAACAAGCTTAGAATGTGTATAGACTATAAGGATCGAAGCAAAGTATGCCCCAAAGACTCTTTCCCCTTGCCCAACATCGATCGCATGATCGATGCTACCGCTGGCCACGAGACTCTTAGTATTCTCGATGCCTACTTTGGGTATAACCAGATACAAATGGATAAGGATGATTAAGAAAACACATCCTTCATCACTAAGTATGGCACTTATTGCTATAACGTGATGCCTTTCGGGCTGAAAAACGCAGGGGCTACTTACCAACGCCTAGTAAATAAGATGTTCGAAAAACAACTAGGAGTAACAATGGAAGTTTATATCGATGACATGTTAGTTAAGTCCCTGCGAGCAGAGGACCATTTAAGCCATTTGCAGGAAACATTCAACATCCTGAAAAGATACAGCATGAAATTGAATCCGGAGAAGTGTGCATTCGGAGTAGGCTCAGAGAAATTCCTTGGCTTTATGGTCTCGAACCGGGGAATAGAAATCAACCCTGATAAAATCAAAGCCATCGAAGACATAACGGTCGTCGACAGTGTAAAAGCTGTGCAGAAATTGACTGGCCGGATAGCAGCACTAGGTCAATTCATATCGAGGTCGTCCGACTGGAGCCATCAGTTCTTCAACCTGCTGAAGAAAAAGAACGAATTCTCATAGGGACTGGAATGCCAACATGCATTGGAAAAACTTAAAAGGTATCTCTCTAGCCCGCCTTTACTACATACGCCAAAAGCAGGTGAGCAGTTGTACCTTTACCTTCCTGTATCGGAGATAGCAGTAAGCGGGGTCCTGGTTTGAGAACAACAAGGTACGCAATTTCTCATTTACTACGTCAGTAGAACACTAGGAGAGGCCGAAACTAGGTAGCCACACCTAGAAAAGTTAGCACTTGCATTGTTGAGTGCCTCTAGAAAGTTGAAGCCATACTTCCAGTGTCACCCCATATGCATGGTGACAACTTACCCACTTAGGAACGTTATGCACAAACCTGAGCTATCATGTCGATTGGCCAAGTGGGCCATCGAAATAAGTGGGTACGATATCAAATATCGGCCTCGAACCTCGATCAAGTCTCAAGTACTGGCTAATTTTGTTGCCGACTTCACGCCGTCGCTCATCCCCGAGGTCGAGAAAGAACTCATGACCAAGTCAGGGACTCCTTCAGGAGTTTGTTCACAGATGGCGCTTCGAATTCGAAGGGGTCAGGGCTGGGCATCGTACTCAAACCTCCGACCGGGAATACGATTCGACAGTCTATTAAGACTGTAAAGCTGACTAACAATGAAGCCGAATATGAGGCTATGATTGCAGGTTTAGAGTTGGCCAAAAACCTAGGAGCATAAGTGATCGAGCCCAAATGCGACTCCCTCCTCGTAGTCAACCAAGTAAATAGAACATTCGAGGTTAGAGAAGGGCGTATGCAAAGGTACGTGGACAAACTTCAGGTCACGCTACACAGGTTTAAAGAGTGGACTTTACAGCACATACCTCGAGAACAAAATAGTGAAGCCGATGCACTCGCCAATTTAGGCTCGTCGGTCGAGGATAAAGAAATCGACTCTGAAAAGGTCGTGCAGTTATTGAGGTCGGTGGTGGAGGAAGGCCATGCCGAAGTCAACTCAACAAGCTTGACCTGGGATTGGAGAAATAAATACGTGGAATATCTTAGTTCAGGCAAGTTGCCATTAGATCCCAAAGAAAAAGGACGTTACGCACAAAGGCGGCCCAATTTTGTTTGGCCAACGATGGAACTTTATACAGAAGAACATTCGGAGGTCCTCTCGCCATATGCCTTGGACCTGGAGACACCGAGTACATCTTAAAAGAAAAACACAAAGGAACCTGCGGCAACCATTCCGGTTCCGATTCATTGGTTCAAAAAATAATTCGGGCCGACTATTATTGGAACGACATGAAAGAGATGCGAAGGAGTTTGTACGCAAGTGCAGCAGATGCCAAAGGCATGCACCAACGATCCACCAGCCTGGAGAGACGTTGCATCCGGTTTTATCGCCATGGCCATTTATGAAGTGGGGCATGGATATCGTCGGTCCCCTCCCTCAGGCACCGGGTAAAGCTCAATTTATCCTTTTTATGACTGACTACTTTTCTAAGTGGGTGGAAGCACAGGCTTACGAGAAGGTCAGGGAAAAGGAGGTGATCGACTTCATATGGGACCATATTATTTGCCGGTTCAGGATGCCCTCGGAGATCGTGTGCGATAATGGCAAACAATTTGTTGGTAGTAAAATAACAAAGTTCTTCGAAGATAACAAGATTAAGAGGATATTGTCGACTCCATATCACCCCAGCGGCAATGGTCAAGCTGAGTCAACCAACCAAACCATAATCCAGAACTTGAAGAAAAGGCTAGCCGACGCGAAAGGAAAGTGGAGGGAGATGCTGCTCGAGGTCTTGTGGGCATATCGCACGACCAAGAAAACTAGTACCAGGGCCACCCCATTCTGCTTAGTTAATGGCACCGAAGCGTTGATACCGGTTGAGGTGGGCGAACCGAGCGTCAGGTTCCGATATGCAACCGAAGAGTCAAACCGGGAGACTATGAACATCAGCCTGGAACTTTTGGATGAAAAGAGGGAAGCCGCTCTAGTTCGGATGGCGGCACAGAAGCAAAAAATCGAGAGATATTATAACCGGAGAGCCCGTCTCCGATATTTCAACGTTGGGGACTTGGTACTTAGAAGGGTTACACCCAACGCCCGAGACCCCAACGACGGAAAATTGGGACCGAATTAGGAAGGTCCCTATACTGTTCTGAAGGTCACCGGAAAGGGGTCTTACAAGCTCGGGACTATGGATGGCAAACAACTGCCAAACAATTGGAACGTGAGCCACTTGAAGCGGTATTATTATTAAGGTAATTCATTTCATCTTTTCTTTTGTTTCATTTGATACTAACACTTGCAGGTTGGATCGGTCTCGAACCGGGAAACACAAGGCATTAAGACTAAAAGCACGCGTTGCACTCTGTTTTGCTTCGACCGGTTTTGTCCCAAATTGGGTTTTACGGCAAGGTTTTTAATGAGGCAACCAGGAATCGTGCTAACTTAGATCGATCATTCATCGGAGTTCATGAAATTTAGTGCTCGATTTCAATCGACCTCGAACTACCAAAGACTGCTCGTTATTTTCGAAATATTCATTCACTTGCTTCGATTTCAAAGGGACTTTACAAAGATCGTTAGGAACCAATGTAAGGGTCAAATAGTCAAAGGAACCGTACCCGAATAGATCGATCTGCCCCTCTTTAAGCATAGATGTACGAGCATGAGGATATTAATAAAGTCTTTTCGGCACCATCATTGTGCTCCTAAGCCCAAGGGCTTCTTTTATATCATCGCATTATCAAGAGCTTACATCGGTTAAATATTCACACTAAATTCAAAGGGGAGTAAGACCTAACAAGGCAAACCCCAAAATCGATTGCTAGGCCAAGGCCGTATTGAGTTAACAAAACTCGAAGGGAAGTAAGACCGACTCAGGCAACCCCAATTTATAAAAGGCTACGGCCAAACTAAGCTAAAATTCGAAGACGATTGGGGCTTGCCAAGGCAAGACCTCGATTCTTTAAAAAGAGCTAAAGCCAAATTAAATCATTAAAATTTGAAAGGGACCAAATTTTCCTAAGGCATGGTCCCGATTCCTTAATGGGCCCAGGCCGCGCCAAACTAAAAGGTTCGGGGATGAACAAAGCCTATTAAGGCCACCCCGAACTTGAGATAAGGCTAAGGCCAAATCGGTTTAAAATTTGTTAAAGACCGGCTCAGCTCGTTAACCGGCCGAGATATGGACCATATTTGGTTGGTCATAGAAAAGAAATATTTACGAAGAAAATTTACGATCCTAGCTAAGGCAGGAAAATTGCAAGATATGAAAATTGCAGGACAAAGTCAAACAAAATAAAGAAGTTTTATACACAACGAAGGGGATCCCTTTACATTCAAAGTTACAAAAAAATGACACTTCGTTCTGCAAGCAACGTCAGTCGGAACCGTCTTCATCTTCCTCGGGGAAAGCCTGTTTCCTCGCTTCGGCTTCGATCCTCGTTGCCTCATCGACTTCAGAGGATAGATCGAAACCCCGAGCTTGTAGTTCCTTGAGGACGGAGAGGCGGGTCTGGCACTTAGTATACTCGACCAACATCTTCGATTGCTCCTGGGCTGCCTCGACATCGGCTCTATATTGAGCTATCAAATCATCAGCATCGGCCTTGGTGGTAGCTATCTCCGACTTTGCTTCTTCCAGCTGGTTGACCAGAACACCCTGATCCTGGGTGAGCGACTCGACTTGGTATTGAAGAGATTCGGTGTTCTTGGTCAGAACTCCGATTCTCTCTTGCGCCTCCGAAACTTGCTCTTCTAAGCGAGCTTGGAGGGTCTCCTTTTCCGAAGTCAGAGTTTCAATCTTGGTTTTCAATTCACTGGCCTCAGCTTTAGCCTCGCTCGCCTCGAACCGGAGTCGATCTAATTGGTCGGATTGCTGCCCCAGCTGGTCGACTACTTTGCTGTGCTCCCTCCGCATGAAGTCCATCTCAGCTCGAAGGTTCGACATCTCACCTTCGAGCCGTTGACGTTGTGCCCGTTCTTGTGTCATTCCTTCCCTTATCCGAATGGAACGCCTCATGGTGAAGCACCGAAGACTGCAAGATATACATACTAAGACAGTCAGTACAAATCTAGGGATAGGATATTGGGTATCAGATAGAACATACGAGGAAGCATACCTTGTTCGATGCCTGCTGAGCTTCATTGAATAAGCATGCCCAGTCTACTACGTTCATTGCAGCATGGTCCTCATCGGTCACCAAGCAATGAAGATAGCTGGCCACACCTACGGGCGCACCCAATACTCGAGCATCCTCGGGAATGGCGAACTTTATCACCCTCTTCTGATTGGGGTTGGAGCTCGGAGCAGGAAATCTATCGACCAATTTGGTACCGACAGATACCCCGCTCGTTTCGGCGGGGGGGCTCCTTCTTGGCACTTCAAGCCCGAAGGTATCAGCCGATGGCACCCCATCGAAAAACTCTTCAAAGGCTCCAGCTGCAACCGGACCTTTACTCGGTGTGTCCATTCTTGCAGCCTGGGCCTCATTCAGGGTTGACTCCAAAAAAGAGGTTGAATCCATCATCTCCAGGAGGTCCGAGATCCCTTGTGTTGCCTCCCCTGTATCAGCTCGAATCCTGGTCCTCATCCTCGCCTCGAGATCCTCCGCACGAGGGATGCAAGCCTCACCAACCGTTGGCTCGGGGACTATCCGAGGTGGTTCGTTATTTGGAGTATCAGGGTTCCTTTCCCCCTCGGAGTCATCACTTAGCTGGATGGTCGGGTCGGTGGCTTTGGGTTTACGAGCCATCATATTTCTCCTGCCTTTCTTTTCTCGGGCTCTGCAGGATCGGGAATTTCTTTTCTCTTTTTTTCCCCCTCTTTCTCCGATACAGGGGGAGGGCATGAAGCTAGCCCGCCAATGAGTGTCTGCCTCAACTCAGCATCTTTCGAGAGGCCTACAAAAAAGAGAAAGAGTTAGTAATAACGTCGATCACTTGAAATGAGAAAGGCAAATATGACCGAGCTCACCGTGATTTTTGGCCTCCCAAAGGCCTTTCGATATTTCCCGCCAGGCTCGCTCCGAGTAGGCTCTTTGAGCCACTACTCTCCGTACCCACTCCTCCAAATGATGAATTGCAGCCGGTGTCTGGGAAACGGCTGCACCTTACAAAACATATCGATTAAGCACTAGAAGGAAAGCAGCAGATGTTATTAAGTATGGAAAATGACACTTACGTTTCAGGTTCCACTTTTCAGGGAACGACATGTCTTCTGCAGGGATCAAGTCGGAAGTTCTTATTCGAACAAACCGGCTCATCCAACCCCGGTCCTTATCTTCGTCGATGCTCGAGAATGGAGCCTTGCTGGCTTGGCGAGCAAGTTTTATTAGTCTCCCTCGAAACATTCGAGGACTGTATAACCGGAGTAGGTGGTCAACGTAAAGGGATGCTCCCCTTCGACTTTACTCACGAAAAAACGAAAAAGGTGTATTATCCGCCAAACGGAGGGATGAACCTGGCCTAGAGTGACATTATACCTTTTACAAAAGGTGATAATTATGGGGTCCAAGGATCCCAACGTGAAGGGATAGGTATAGACGCTTAGGTAACCTTCCACATAGGTGGTAATCGCCTCTTTCGGAGAGGGCACTACCACATCCTTGTCGGTCCATTTGCACTCCGCCTTCACCCTGTCAAGGATTTTGTGGGTGATCGAGCTAACGTACATTGAGACCGGTTCGCCATGCCGGGTACTGAAGAAGATTTCTCGACTTTGAAGTCGGAGCCAATAAAGCATCCAACAGGTACGAAAGGCTTTCAAAGGGGGTTCCGCGGAAGTTTCCTCAACATGAACGGGCTCAGCCTTTTCAGCGAGCTGAGAAGATGAAGGTTGTTGTTTTTGTGGAATAGACTTAGATGTTTTCGCCATTTCAATTGAAGTGATGATAGCGGGAACAAAGGATTATGATGTGCAAGAGAAGTTTTGTAGTGCAAAGATGCAGAGAGCTAAAGCGGGAAAATTGTTTGAGCAAAGTAAAGTTTGGAAACAAGAGGATGAGGGAGCTATTTATACTTTCTCAAAAATGGCGGTTCAAAGCACGAGGTAGGGGAGCATTAAATGGTATTTGCAGAAGTTGCAGGGTTTGCCGCCAGCTAGGACACGCAATGATTTCCTTTGACAGCAGTCACGTGCGTCATGGCGCTGCCGTCACCCACCAACGAAACGTTTTTTAAGATTAAGTGATTTGGCACTTCGGATTTCGTGTCAATGAGTGTGCTATTGCTTGACCTAATCTCGAAAGGCGGCAGTTCATATCGTTTCTTGTCATTACTCTCCAATAAACGAGGAGACTATCTGTATAGGGTCGGATACAATCGAGCACACAAGGAAGATCGGTCTCGAGTACAGTCCGGGGTCGGACTGCTTTGAAACGGAGCCAGCACTTCAGGAAGGAAAGTTTGAGGTCGGACATCATTGGATCAGAGCCAGAACGGTCGGAGTAAGGCGGTCGAGACCGGTTTGGGTAAAGGCATTTTATGGTAAAAGTATCAGCTTCGTATAACGGAGAGGCCGGAAATCTCGTGGTACACAGATATCTCAGCGGGAATCACGGCCCCAATCATCAGAGACGTTAGACCAGTATTTTTAGGGATAATTCGCCCAATAATTAAGTTAATTCATCTTTTAATTAAGTCTTTTACCAGAGGTAAGACTCTCTTCTCCCTATAAAGGGATACTTGGTTTTTCATCGTACACACAACACACGTTACCAGCAATACTAATTCTCAATTATCTGTCTATCTCTTGCCTAAATTATTTACTTTTCACTGCAAATTACTCCATCACGGGAAATTCACTCAACCTCAACGGTTTGGTTATTCTCTTATTCATTTAAGTACATCTTTACTTATTGTTACATTTTACATTGTGTCAAATCATTTCACGTATCCTTAATACCACGTATAAATTCAATTATTACCCCTATTTTAGGGTAAACAATAAGACCACACTTTAGACAAAAAAATTTGAAGTTCAAACTTCAGAAAATAAAGTTTTAACACTGAGGCACTGATGGCTTTTCTGTCGTTAAGCAATTACGACTTGTGTATTTATAATGCTTTTTCCCAAATCATCTGGGTTGCTCATTTAGTTCTGGTGAATGTGTTTTAAGTAAGTTTCCAATGGTTCGACTTTGTTGAGAATTGACGAGAGAGCTTTGCTAATTAGTTTGAAGTTTGCACTATGAACTGAAGTTTGCCTTGCACTATGAACTGAAATTTGTCTGATTGCCTTTGCAAGTCAAGCCAAACTTCAGGCGAAAATATCTGAAATTTTTCTTTGATAAGTCCACACTTCAGGCAAAAAATTCTGAAGTTCAAACTTCAGACATAAATTTTTACTTCTTCAGGCCCATATGTTTGAAGTTATCCAAAAAGTGGGTAGACTTCCAATTTGTTGTGCAGAGTAGGTATAAGTTCAATAATGACACTAAAATTAGCTATAGATGCAAATGCCACAACGGTATATCGGCGCGTCTGAATGAAATCACCTTGATGCTTTTTGTTAGATCTTTAATTTCAACCCGTGGGTAGCTAATTTTGCTCTAAATACTATTTATACCACTAATTAATGAATTAAAGCACAAACGCATACATTTGAGAAAATGATCTCTTATGACATGGTACAATTTTAAGAAGAAAATGACAAACAAAAATTTTAGTGATTTATTTACCTATTTACAGCGTTAAATACTTACCAATCTCCTACCAAAATGGCCATATAACTAAAAGAACATTTGTATTAAGGGCCATAAAACCGATCTCCCGAGCTAATTTATTCTAGTGTCCCCTTTAGGCCACTCGTTAGATTTGGTTCCTATATTAAGAAGTTGAGCAAATGTAGGCCTTGAAAAATTACCCTTTCTGTAAAGAAGAATTAACCCAAATAGCCGCCCACCCAATCGCTTAAACTAAAAATAATCGGTGAAGGAATAATATATGCATAATTTATGTACTATATGTGTATAATTACGTATAATTAATATATAATATATGTATATGACTAGAAAAAATAAACAATGAATATGACCGACTATTTGTGCAAAGATCCGTTCTGTAAAACCTTGATTTGGACCTATTGTTGCTCATATAATTTTTAATCTACTCAATAGACAAAATATTAGATTGTGATATGATGTTTGCAATATCTTATGCAATTTTAGACTAGGTTTAACATTTTCTCATAAGACTTTTACTTTGCTTAAAAAAGAGCTTAAGATCGTGGTCTTGAAAGTTCATAAATTGCAAGAGAAATGAAAAGAGGATCATTTATTCAAAAAAAGAATAACTAACGCAAATTTCACGATCTCCCCACACAATCTAAGCCAATGTAATTGTTAGATAAAAACATACCATATTACCTCAAAATGAGAGTTTTCAATTTCAACGCAGGCTAAAGTCTCTTCGGCAATTGATCACCCATCGGTGACCCACCATGTTCTATTTTTAAATTCTTTTGTATTATACTTCCCGTCCAAGCATTGACTTATTATAAGATATTAAATAAAATCAAGTCCTTGTTACCAAAGAAAAAAAGGTAAGCAATGGAAATTAGTACTTGGCCACACTATTCACGTCATTCCTCCTACTTTTTAATTGTTAAGTCTTAAAAGTTGAATAATCTGTTTAGGAAATTGATATTTCCAGTCAAAATAATTTTAATCACACGCAATTTTGTTATGCTTTACTTATAAGGTGGGAGGTGCTGTTTGTAGGAACTACGTCAAGTCACGCAGTGTCATAAAATAGGCTAAAGTGCGTGTAGTTATTTCGAAAAAACTATTCTCAAAATCTATTTTAAATGTAAGGCTCGGCGATGTAAGGAAAGATTATGATTGAGATTGTAAAATGTGTATACGAAGCGGTACCTCGGTTATGATTCTTGATTTATACAAGGCGGTACCTCGGTGGTGATTCTTATTGTACATGAGGCGGTACCTCATTGTGATTCTTGTTGTTTATTTTTTTTTTGCAAGCAGTTTTGGTGGAAAAGTTTCTGTTTTTTTGTTCTTCCCTGTTTCGCGGTTGTTGCCCGTACATGATCATTTTAGCTCTCTCTCTTTAGCTGCTTCTTTTATGTTACTTTCATGTCTAATTTTCAGTATTGATTCATGTTATTGTCTTGTTTCGTATCGATCATTTCTTTGCTTTCCATTATTTATCCTTATTACATTTCCATGTTGCTTATTTATATCCTAGCAGGTGTCTTGACCTGGCCTCGTCATTACTCTACCGAAGTTAGGCTTGATGCTTACTGGGTACCATTGTGGTATACTCATATTACGCTTTTGCACAATTTTTTTTGCCGATCCAGGTACATCTGCTCGTGCCGGATGCTAGAGTTGATTGGAGTTACTGCTTGGAGACTTCAAGTTATACCTGCTCCACGTCCGCAGGCCTCGCAGTCACCTTTCCTATTTTACTTCCTGTTGTATTTCTTTCAAACAGCGATGTATTAGATAGATATTCGAATATCCTATAGACCTTATGACTCAGTTCCACGATTTTGGGAAAGTATTTGTGGAGATTCTATATCAGGAGTTTATATCAATTATTCACCATGTTTTAGTATTTTTGGTTGATTATTTCTGTCAGTTTGTTATTAACTGTTAGGCTTACCTAGTCGTAGAGACTAGATGCCATCACGACATTTTACGAAGGGAAATTGAAGTCGTGACACTAATGCCATGCTTAATTGTTTCATCATATTTGGTTTGATTGCCTTTTTTTTCTTTATTTCAATTATTTACTGTTATTAGATCATTTGTGTTACATTAAATAAGTATTCTTTAAGCCGCATATGAATTTAATTGTTACTCATTTTAAGAGTAAACAAAAATAATAGTAATCACACGCAATTTTGTTTTGCTTTATTTATCAAGCACAATAATCGTGTCTCGTTATTTTTTATAAATTGAAGTTTTAAAATGCAGAACAGAAAGGAATAAAAGTGAAATAATGCTAAAAGATGGCTTTCTACTGGTTTTTCCAAAAGCGAAATAAAAGAAATTTTGAGTGCATTAAATGGTGAAAAAACAAATTTTCAGCAATAAGTACTCCTTTATCTAGTTTTACATGTGTATCAAGCCTAAGTGTGGCAAAAAGAACATGAGTAAAGCACAGTACTAACAAGAGTTAATTATCCACTGTTTGTCAACAATAACATTATATTTCATGTTTTCAATTATTAGAAGAAAATGAAAAGTTAAAATGGGATAACATCCAGTATTCAAAGAAATCTAATGAAGCTGACATCTGTGGCTAATGCATGTCTCATACACGAAGACCCTAGCAATAAGCAATTGCCAGTAGTAAAATTCGAAGACGGAACGGTTTAAAAATAAAGAAAGAAAAATGACGCGACAACCGCGTCCAATGCGTAGCCAAACCACGTATAGTTCAAGAAGCAACTACTACTTTTTCAACATAAACAATCGCGCAAGTAGAGTGATTATTTTCAAAGTCGGATAATAATTGAATTTATTAGTAATTTTAAGGATATATAATTTAATTTGATACAAAAATGAGAAACCAAATTAAAATTAAAATTAACGATAAAAAATGAATGCAAACCACACAAGTTGGGCAGTGTTGGCCTTGTAGGTTGATTGCCCTTGGGCCAAGAAACGTTGCAATCGGGGTCGGAAAAAGAATAATCAGACAGTTATTGCTAAAGAGATCAGTATATTGCTTTTTTTAATGATAAGGAATGTCCTCCGTACAAATAATTAGACCCACCTTTACATAGTAGGGGAATCCTACTCTAGGTACAATTCTGTATAAGGTAAAAAATCTCCTGATTTGCTAATTAAGCGGTTTCACTGATTCGTGCCGAGATTCCAGCCGTGATGCTCGACCTATTACAGATAGTTTGCCTTTCCATTATTTTGGTTCGACGATCTTCCCTCGAGCATGTTCGGGATCAGGGTCGGTTCTGAATCACGGGCTCAGTGTTCTCGAGGACAGACATTCTAACCTCATGTTCTGCTTCGATGAAACTCGGGGTTAATCTTAAACCCTTCGCGTTCCGAGCCCAATCTGCCGTGCAATAATCGAGCCCGATTTCGCTCGTATACAGATAGTACCCTCGTTTTTTGGAGAGTAATGACAAGAAATGATATGAACCTCAGATTCTCACCATACGAGCTCCTGATTCTTGCTCTGATGAGTGACGACCGACTCATGACCTAAGTGATACGAATAGTAGAAATGTCCCATCGCTGCAGAGTTTAAGGCATTAAATGTATGTCAGTTAACGATCTGCCTTTTCATGATGTGAACCACCGTTTTGAGAAACTATAAATACCCTCCTTATCCATTCTTTGGAACCTTCACATTCAAATACTAGTGTTTTTAAAGAAACTTCATAACTCTCATCTTCAAAACCTCTTGCCTGCTGGTTTTCTGAAAGCCTTCGTAAGTTATCTGCAAATTGTAGCATCTTTTTTCTTCCTCTTCTATTCAAAAGTAATGGCAAAGACCTCAAAATCCGTTCCCCCCAAAAAGAAATTCCCTCTTCCTCAAAACCGACTGAGAACGTTTCACCCGTTGTCACAGAGGAACCAATACCGGAATCTCTCCTAAAAATGTTTGCCCCCTCGGGGTGTCCAACCGGAGCCGATTTCAAGGTTGAGAAAACTTCCTCGACATCAGGCCGGTGTGAATCGATGTAGAGGTACGTCTGTTCGTTCATCGACAGTGTTCTCGATAAGGTCAAGAAGGACTGCAACTGGATTGGTAAGTGCACGGTGGTTCCCCCGCCCAAGGAAGCAATCACTACCCACGTCGAAGGTTTTTATAAGTGTTTACACTTATCCCTTCATGTTGGGCCCTTTGGACCCGGTCATCATCGCTTTTTGTAAAAGGTACCAGGTGACACTAGGCCAAATTCATCCCTCCTTCTGGAGGATACCGCTTTTTTGTAAATAAGACCGAAGGGTGGCCTTTCACCATTGATCATCTCATGCGTCTGTATAGTCCCCGAATCTATCGAGGGGCTAATAAAACTTGCTCTTTGGGCTAGTAAGGCCCCGTTCTCTAGCATCGACGAGGATTGGGACCGAGGTTGGTTGGGCCGATTTGTTCGTGTGAAAACATCGGACCTCATCCCCGCCGAGGACATTTCATTCTCTGAAAAATGGAACATGAAGCGTAAGTATACCTATACCTTTAGTGGTTTTTTCGATGGTGTGTACTCGATGTCCATGGAGGACACTATTGGTTTTGGTGATTTAGAGATACCGAGGAAGAGCTCTCCTTCTGAAACAAGCGGGACTTCTTTTAGTCCGAAATTGGTCAATCGATTCCCTGCCCCGAGCGCATATCGTGATCGGAAATACACCATTGTTTTTTTCTTTCCCAAGGATGCTCGGGTTCTTTATGCCCCCGTAGTGGTGGCCAGTTACCTTTAATGCTTTGTGATCGAAGAAGATCAAGCCAACATGAATGAGGTGGAAGTGCCCTGCCTGTTCAACGAAGCTCAACAGATGTTGAATCAGGTAACTGGGTATATCCTTTATTGTGTACTTAGATTTTATCGTAAGCAATTGTAACATTTTCCTTTGTGCTTGCAGGCCTCGATACTTCACCACGAGGCTTTTCTTCGATACCGGGAAGAGTTCAAACGCCACGAGGCCGAGACTCGGGAACTTATTGAGAATAAAGACACCCTTAAACTTCTCAATGAACAACTCGAAGGGGAGGCTAAGAGCCTCCATGCAGAGCTGGAGGTTGCTCGGAAGGATCATGCTAACTTGGTCGAGCAGGTAAAAATTTTCAAAGTGAGTGATGATAAATTTGATTTAGTGACGGATGGTCAAAATACGTAGGTCCAGCAGAAACTCGATCAGATCTATAGCTTCGAACTGAGATGGATGTGGTTAAAGTTGAGGCCGATGAATGGACGGGCAAGATGGATAGTCTGGCCTCGAAAAAAAAGGCAGCCCGGACATAACTAACTTCAGTAGAAACCCAGCTAAGAGCAACAAAGGAAAAAGCCGAGACTCAGACCAAAAGGGCCGAGGAACTTCAATCCCGGGTTGGTTTGCTTGTCTCAGATCGAGATAATCTAGCGAGGGAGCCTAAAATGGCCAAGTCGGAAGCCACCGTGATCAAAGTCGAAGCTGATTAAATGGTGGCTCTGTACAAAGCTGATGCCGAAGCAGCTCAAGACCAATCAAAAATATGGTCGAGCATATGAAGTGGCACTCCCGTAGGCAGGCCCTTGAGGAAGTCCACGCTCGGGGTTTTGACTTATCTGCGGAGATTGAGGATGCCAAGATGTCTGAAGCCGAGGCCAAAACATTGTCCTACCCCGCAGAGGATGATTCCGAGGGTTAAGTCGGGTCCGAAGAATGAGAAAACCCCGAAATAAGGCTTGCTTTTCACAGCTTTCAATTATTTCCTTTGCTTTTTTATTTGTATTCGCACTGATCAAAATGCCTTAGCATGAAATAGTTAGGATTTGTTTGAAGGCTCGAACGAGTCTTGCATCTAACATTATTTCGTTTTGATGCATCGTGCGGAATCGGTGTTACTGAAAAATTTCTTCGCCAAAGTAGCTTAGTTCCATAAACTGCCGAGCGCAGCCTTTAGAACCGGTTAAGAAATTTCAATGCCTTGTTATTTTTGTTGCGGCCTTTAGACGTCTCCGAGCCATTTTTATACGGACATAGCCTTTATAGTTCGAGCAATGCCAAATAAGCTTTGTGCCTTTGTGCCTTTGGATTTCTTTAACCCCGAATGGCTTTGACCTTTTAATTCCGGCGCTGCCAAATAAGCTTCGTGCCCTCGGATTTCGTTAACCCGGACTAGCTTAGACTTTTAATTCGGCCGTTGCCAAATAAGCTTCGTGCCCACGGATTTCGTTAACCCGGAATGGCCTTAGCCTTTTAATTCGGACATTTCCAAATAGCCCTCGAATTTCATTAACCCGGAATGACCTTTCGGGCGTTGCCAAACAAGTTTCGTGCCCGCGGATTTCATTAACCTGGAATGACCTTAGCCCTTTAATTCGGGCGTTGCCAAACAAGTTTCGTGCCCGCGGATTTCATTAACCTGGAATGACCTTAGCCCTTTAATTCGGGCGTTGCCAAATAAACTTCGTGACCTCGAGATCTAATAACTTGGACCGTCTGAGTTTGTTTTCCGGACGGCAGTCCCTGAGTGAGAGAGTGATTATTCGAACTCAGGTTAAGCAGGACCTTGGGCTCCTTACCTTTGCGGGATCATAAGCAAGGAATTCCTTAAAAATTTAAAGAAATTTTTTAAAAGACTTGACATCTGCAAAGAAGAGACTTCTCTTTATTCTTGTGCATAATAGTAACGTATGTGTACAAGTTCTGTGTCAGGGTTCGAGCAGTCTATGTGAGCAAGGTTCATTCAACCGTTTGGCCCTCACATTGAATCTTATTGATCTTCAACCCTTCAATCCTGAAATCTATTGCCATGCTAAAGTGGCCTCCCAATATTCGGGGTAGATCGAAGAAATGCCTCGAATACTGTTGTCACTGATTCGTTACCGACCTTCGAATCTAAGTTAGCACGATTTACTTGTTGCCTCATTAAAAATTTTGCCGTAAAGTCCATTTGGGACAAAACCGGTCCAAGGAAAAAAGAGTGCAAACACGTGCTTTTACAACTAACATCTCGTATGGTCCCTTGTTTTCTACCTTCACGCGTTAGTTTATAATGTAGATAAAAAATAAAGAACGGGGCCGTACCTTAGCAGTAGTACCGCTTTAAGTGAGTTATATTCTAGTTTTTCGGTAGTTGTTTACCGTTCATTGTTCCGAGCTGGTAGGATCCCTTTCCAGTGATTTCGATGATATGATAAGGTCTTTCCCAGTTCGGTCCCATCTTTCCCTCGTTCGGACTCCATGTGTTTGGCGTAACCTTTCTTAATACTAAGTCCCCAACTTTAAAGTATCGAAGGTTAGCCCTTCTGTTGTAATACCTCTCGATCCGTTGCTTTTGGGCAGCCAACCGAACAAGGGCAGCTTTGCGCCTTTCATCTAACAGCTCTAGGTTCGTATTCATGGCTTCGTGGTTCAATTCCTCTGTTGCACATCGGAATCTGATATGGCTCCTTGACCTCGACCGGTATCAAAGCTTCGGCGCCATAAACCAGAAAGAACGAGGTGGCCCCAGAGCTCGACTTCGCGATCGTACGGTATGCCTATCAGACTTCGGCTAACATTTCCTTCCATCTCCCTTTGGCATCGGTTAACCTCTTTTTGAGGTTTTGGATTATGGTCTTATTGGTATATTCAACTAGTCCATTCCCACTAGGGTGGTAGGGTGTTGATAGGATCCTTTTGATCTTGTGATTTTCGAGGAATTTGGTTACTTTGCTACCAATGAATTGCTTCTCGTTATTGCATACGATCACGGCTGGCATTCCAAATTGGCATATAATGTGATCCCAAATGAAATCAATGACCTCTTTTTCCCTGATCTTCTCATATGCCTGAGCTTCCACCCATTTAGAAAAATAATAAGTCATAAACAGTATAAATTGAGCTTTACCTGGTGCCCACGGAAGAGGGCCAACGATGTCCATTCCCCACTTCATGAATAGCCATGGTGATAAAGCTGAGTGGAGCATCTCCCCGGGTCGATGGTTCATCGGGGCATGTCTTTGGCATTCATCACATTTTCGAACGAACTCCTTTGTATCTTTTTCCATGTCGATCCAATAATAACCGGCTCGACTCGACGCCTAAATGATTTCCGCAGATACCCTTGTGGATTTCCCTCAAAACGTGTTCATTATCGCCCGGTCCCAAACATATCGCGAGTGGGCCATCATATGTTTTTCTGAACAAGATTCCGTCTTTGTACAGGCTAAATCGGGCCGCCTTTGTACGTAGGGCCCTCGACTCTTTTGTATCCGAGGGCAGTTTACCGGATCTGAGATATTCTACGTAATTGTTCCTCCTATCCCAAGTTAGGCTCGTCGAGTTGATCTCGACGTGGCCTTCTTCCACTACTGACCTCATAAGTTGTACGACTTTTCCCGAATTGAATTCGTCGTCTTCGACCGACGATCCCAAGTTAGCGAGGGTGTCGGCCTCGTTGTTTTGATCCCCAGGTACATGTTGTAAAGTCTATTCTTTGAACCGATGTAATGTCACTTGCACTTTATCCAAGTACCTTTGCATTTGTTCCTCTATAACCTCGAATGTTCCATTGACTTGGTTTACCACAAGAAGGGAGTCGCTCTTGGCTTCAATCACTTCCGCCACCAAGCTCTTGGCTAGTTCAAGGCCTGCAATCATGGCTTCATATTTGGCCTCGTTGTTAGTCAATTTCACAGTCTTACAATATTGTCTAATTATATTACCTGCTGGTGGCTTCAATACGATGCCAAGTTCGAACTCTTTTGCGTTCGAGGCACTGTCCACGAAGAGGGTCCATATTCTCGAGGAAATTCCTGAGTCATGAAGTCTGCCAAAATCTGAGACTTAATGGCGGTCCGAGGTCGATACTCAATGTCATACCCGCTTATTTCTATGGCCCATTTGGCCAATCGACCCGAGAGCTCGGGCTTATGCATAACATTCCTTAGTGGGTAAGCCGTTACTACACATACGAGATGACATTGGAAGTACGGTTTCAGCTTCCTAGAGGCACTTAATAGAGAGCGCCAGTTTTTCTAGGTGGGGGTACTTAGTTTCGGCTACGCCTAAGGTTCTACTAACATAGTAAATTGAAAATTGCGTACCTTGTTCTTCCTGAACTAGGACTCCACTCACCGCTATCTTTGGGACCGCCAAGTATAGGTACAGTTGTTCGTCCGCCTTTAGTGTGTGAAGCAATGGCGGGCTCGATAAATACCTTTTGAGTTCCTCCGAAGCTTGCTGGCATTCCAGGGTCCATGAAAAATTATTCTTCTTCAACAGTGCGAAGAATCGATAGCTTTTTTCGGATGACCTCGAAATAAATCGCCCCAAAGCAGCTATTCACGTCCGTGATATCTTCGATGGCTTTGATCTTGTCAGGATTGATCTGATTCCTCGATTCGATGCCATGAATCTGAGGAATTTACCCGACCTAACTCCAAACGCGCATTTTTTAGGGTTCAGCTTCATGTTGTACTGCTTCAGTATACTAAATGTTTCCTAAAAATATCTTAAGTGGTCCTCTGCTCGCAGAAGCTTAACTAACATGTCGTCAATGTAAACCTCCATTGACTTCCCTATTTGTTTCTCAAACATTCGGTTCACTAGGCGTTGGTATGTGGCACCAAAATTTTTTATTCCAAACGGCATTACGTTATAACAGTATGTGCCATATTTAGTGATGAAGGAAGTTTTTTCCTGATCACCCGGGTCCATCAGTATTTGGTTGTACCCGGAATAGGCGTCGAGAAAACTAAGGGTCTCGTGGTCGGACGTAGCATCGATCATGCGGTCGATGTTGGGCAAGGGAAAAGAGTCTTTGGGACACGCTTTATTCAAATCTTTATAATCTACACACATTCTTAATTTATCCCCTTTCTTAGGGACTACCACTACATTTACTAACCAATCCGGGTATTTGACCTCCGAATAGACCCTATTTTAAGAAATTTAGATACCTCATCCTTGATAAAAGCATGCTTGCTTTCAGAGTGGGACCTCCTTTTTTGTTAAATCGAATGGAACTTCAGTTCCAGGCTCAGCTTGTGAGTGGTTATCTCCAATAGGATACCTGTCATAATAAGGCGGGACCAAGCGAAACAATGTTTGTTAGCCATAAGAAGTTGAATGAGTTTTATCCTAAGCTCGGAGCTCAGCCCCGTGCCTAGGTATACCTTTCAATCGGGGAGGTCCTCTCGCAATATGACTTGTTCCAGTTCCTTGACCATCGATTTAGTGGCATCGAAATTATCAGGGGCTAAAAGATCTGGGAAACCCATAATCATCATTCTCGACATACCCTCGTTTGTTAGAATATGCTGAAGATGGTATCAGTGATTGCTACTTTGTCTTGTCTTCGATCACTTGGTTTGGGCCTTTGAATGTTGGAACTGTAGATGCCGGCGTCACCTCTTCGATGGCGGACATTTCATTTGCGATCGGTTGTTCCCCATAGACCGTTCTAACCCCTTCGGGTCTCAAAAGTTTCAACGCCCGGTGTAGCATCGAAGGCACCGCCCTCATGTTATGGATCCATGGCCTTCCGAACAAGGCGTTGTATCTCATGTCTCCTTCGATTACATAAAATTTAGCCTCCTATATGGTCCCGACGGTATTTACCGGTAATGTTATCTCACCCTTAGTGATTTCACATGCCATGTTGAATCCGTTTAGATCTCGGACTACAGGAACAATTTGGTCTAGTAGACCGAGTTGCTCCACGACCCTGATCGAATGATGTTGGCCGAGCTACCTGGATCGATTAACACACGTTTAACTCAAATTTTATGTACGAGTACAGATATTACCAGTGCGTTATTATGGGGCTGTATAATGTGTTTCGCGTCCTCGTTTCTGAAAGATAAAGTTCCTTTCGGTGTGTAATCCTGAGTTCGTTTCTCTCTAGTGATGGATACTTTGGTGTGTTTCAACACCGGCTTTTGAGGGGTATCAACTCCACCGATGATCATGTTGATGACCTGTTGAAGTTCTTCTTGCCCGTCTCTCTGTAAAAACTGCTGTTCTTGAAATGAATCTTGGCTCGGTCGCTCAAGAATTCTCGAAGATATCCATTATTTAATAGCTGGGCTACTTCCTCTCTAAGTTGCTGGCAATCTTCCGTGTTGTGACTGTGAGTGCCATGATATTTTCATATTTTGTTAGGATCCCTTTGGGTTGGATCGGATTGTAGAGGTCGAGGCCATTTGGTATCTTTATTGCGGCCGATAGCTGATACAATAGTAGCAGCATCGACATTAAAGTTGTACTCCGATAGCCTCGGTGCTTCTTTATGCCCGATGGGCCTATCAAAGCTGCCTTTGGTCATGAGTCCCCGATTGCTTTAGCCTCGGTCATTTATCCTTTTATTTCTTATGGGGTTCTGCCCGGATCCGCTGATTCTTCTATCACCATGATATGGCTGATATCGATCCCTGTACGATCTTAGTTCGCGATCAATGTTCTTTTGACTCTGTCAAGAGCTCTAATGGGATAGACGGACCCCAAAGGGGCCCCGACCTGATCATCTTCGGCTCTGATTTTCTATTGATACCGGTTATGTATGTCAGCTCATGTAACAGTCGAGTATTCTATTAAGTTCTACTTTAGTTGCTGTGAAGCCATCTAGCTTCGAATATTGAGTCCGTGAGTGAAAGCTTGAATAGCCCAATCATCAGTGACTGGCGGCAGATCCATTTGTTCCATTTGAAACTGGGACACGAACTCTCTGAGCATCTCGTTATCCTTTTGTTTGACTTTGAAAAGGTACGATTTCTTGGTTTCGACCTTGATGGCACCTGCATGTGCTTTTATAAAAGAATCTGCAAGCATAGCAAATGAGTCAATAGAATTAGGAGGTGAGTTGTGGTACCATGTCATAACTCCCTTTGACAGAGTCTCCCCAAATTTTTTCAACATAACAGACTCGATCTCATTGTCCTCCAGGTCGTTCCCTTTGATAGCACATGTATATGAGATTACCTGTTCGTTCGAGTCGGTCGTTCCGTTATACCTGGGCATTTCGGGCATACGGAATTTCTTGTGGATCGACTTCGGAGCTACGCTTGATGGAAAATGTTTTAGCACGAACTTCTTGGAATGCAGGCCTTTTAACACCGGGGGTACTCCTGGGATTTGGTCTACCATGGAATTGTAGGTTTTCACCTTTTTATCGTTTGCCTCGATCTTTTTCTCTCCTGATTCTATCCATTTTGTGAGCTCCTCGAGCGTTTTATAATTTCGGGTTTTCCCCCGATTCATATTCATTCGACTTTCCTACGACTGGTTCGTCCCTAGGGGTAATTTCTCGGGAAGGATCGGGCTCAACCCAGTTCGGTACATGGCTTCAGTTTCGTAACTGAGCTATCGCTGCCTGTTGAGCCTGCAACATTTTGAAGATTATTCGCAGGCTGATCCCGTCCACTTCAACGTTTTAGGGGTTTCGAGTTACCGATCAGACTCCTTTATGAACGCTATTTTCGAGGTTGATAGGCTCGTCCACATCAACAGCCACGTGTGAATTAGCGTCAACATGATCTGCAATCGGGATCTCGTTACCGGGCGCTATGTTGTTATTTTCACCTTGGTGACTGGATTCATTGTCAACATGCAGAGGTGCCGATTGAGAGTTTGACATTCCTGTATTATAGCATGGAATCAAAGACACTTCAAAGAGCAAGTGTGTAGCAGTGTGTGTTTTGTGGAAATTTATATCAAATAACCACTATTATCCTTAGCCCCACGGTGTGCGCCAAACTGTTTACCCTCAAAATCGGATAACAATTGAATTTATTCGCGGTTTTAAGGATGTTTGATCTAATTTGATACAAAAATTAGAAACCAAATTGAAATTAAAATTAATGATAAAAAATGAATGCAAACCACACAAGTTGGGCAGTGTTGGCCTTGTAGGTTGATTGCCCTTGGGCCAAGAAGCGTTGTAATCGGGGTCAGAAAAAAAATAATCAGATAGTAATCGCTAAAGAGATCCGTATATTACTTTTTTAATGATAAGGAATGTCCTCTGTATAAATAATTAGACTCCCCCTTATATAGTCGGGGAATCCTATATTAGGTACAATTCTGTATAAAGTAAAAAATCTCCTGATTTGCTAATTAAGCGGTTCCATTGATTCGTGCCGAGATTCCCGCCGTGATGCTCGACCTGTTACTGATATTTTGGCTTTCCGTTATTTTGGTTCGACAATCTTCCCTTGAGAAGGTTCGAGGTCAGGGTCAGTTCTGAATTACGAGCTCAGTATTCTCGATGACAGACATTCTAACCTCATGTTCTGCTTCGATGAAACTCGGGATTAATCTCCAACCCTTTATGTTCTGAGCCCGATCTTTCATACAATAATCGAGCCTGATTTCGACCATATATATATATATATATATATATATATATATATATATATATAAAGCAACATGACATGTGAATAAATTTCTAATTTGATTATAAAGTAAGACAAGATGATAAAAGAAAAGTGAACTTGTAAACTGTACACATACACCTAGAAATCTTTCCCGAATTATTATCCGTACTCATATTTAATTTTCTCTCCACCATTTTTGCCCCACTTCATTGTTTATTTTGAGAGTTTGTACGTACTTGCATTTATGCTGGCATGTTTTCTGCTTCTTTTGACTTTCACCCTTTAACTAAAAATGAATACATATATCTTACTGAGACAGTGCTGTCAAACCAACTAGTTCCTCTTGTCTTATTCATATTCAAATTAGCTTTTTTTTAGTTGTCTATCTTTATTTGAAGAAAATTAATCAGCGGATTTGAACTCCGGGACGGAGAGAAATTTTTTGATAAAAATGTTTGGGAAATGAAAAGTTTGTAGTTGCCTTGGGACAGGTCACAAGATCTCCAACCAATGGACGCAAAATTGGGGGAGCAAAAAGTAGAAAGAGAGGGTCTGGCGATAGGGAGAGAAAGAGAGGTGACGAGCACGAGGTAGCTCATCGCAGCCATGGCGACGCCGGCCGGTACTCCGCCGGCTGGTGAACCTCCTCTTCCCACTTCTCAACCCCCTACCACAGCTACAATCAGTCAAAAACCCCTAGATTACAGCCACCTATTCCGACTTTCAACCCTAAATTCGCCCCCAATAGGGAACCCTAGTTCGACAACCCAAATCGAGCCAATACCTTTTAAAAGAGCAACATTCTTGCAAGGTCAGCCCTTTGTCAGGCTGAAGTTGATAGAATGAACATAATAGAAGACCTTCAATATGCGGTAATTGGTAAATTCTCCTATGGGTGGCCTAACATTCAAAAGTTGTGTAGATTAATACTCCTCAATGTTGAATTAAAGGTGATTGTAACATTAGACTACTCAGAGACAGGCATGTACTAATTCGATTGACGCTATGGAAAGACTTCATCAACTTTACATCGAAGGCAGTATACTATTTGAAGGCAAATGATGGATACGAGTATCAGATGAGGACCTTGATTTATGACCCCAAATTTAAAGAAGGAGAGGAAACGTCCAAAGCAATGGCTTGGATTTCATTCCCTAATCTGTTGCCTACTTATTTTGTTACATAATGTCTTTTTTCTTTAGCCTCAGCAATTGGAAAGCCATTGCATGTAGATATGGCAACAATCAACATAACCCGTCCAAGCTGTGCAAGAGTCAAGGTGTTAGACGATTTGGTGAAAGAATTACCAAAGAAAGTCTGTATGGATATTGAGAATGAAGTCACAGGGAGCATAAGAATTGAATGGGTCAAAGTTCAGAATGATTGCATACCCAAATACTGCAAACAATGCAAGCTGTAGGGCCATGACATGTTAGAATGCTGGAAGCTTCATCCTGAACTACTGAATGAAAGCTCTGGTGAAAGGCAGAAAACTAAGGATAAGGCAAAAGAAGCACCACCCCTCACGATCCTGTCAAGTGATAAAGTAGTGGGCAACACAGGTTTACAATGGAAGGAGGTAAACAAAATCCAAATTAAAGAAAAAGACAAACAAATAGCAGAACATTCCAAAGACAAATTGACATTAAAATCAGCTAATACAGATATGCAAAAAGTTCAGACAAACAACAAGTTTGTAGCACTGGAAATAGAACAAAATAGAGCTACTGAACGCAATCAACTGATGCTAATTGAAGAAGCAATGGGAGGAAATATGCATGCCTCAATGGCAGCACAGTTAACCTCAACTCCAGGGACTAGCAAGTCACTACACACTAATAAATCACAAGCAGAGGTAAATGGAAGTGGAGACAAAGCACTAGCTACTGAAATCAAAGAATCAACAGGACATTGGGTCAACAGGGCTTTTGTCAACAATGCCACAACAAACCAATCAGTCCACAAGAGCCTGATACCTAAGGTGAATGAGAATGATAGAATTCAACTCAGTGAAGGCAAGCTATGGAGTGAACAAGTTGAAGAAGGATCAGAAGAAAAAACAGTACCAGATGGTATGGGAAGTGATGAAGAGTCAACTGATGAAGAAGAAGAACCAACTGTACAAAGTGAAAAGGGCAAGGCAAAGCAACAAGGCAAAATGGCAGACTCTAAAAGCAAGCACAAAGATATGGATGTTTCAGTCACCAACAATGAGATTACAACACTAGAAGTGAATCTTCCCAACATTCTCACAAAACCAAAGCTCAAAGATTCTACTGATCAAAACTCTAAAGAAAAGGAAGCTAATAATCAATCCATAAACAGCCTAATTGAGAACAGAAAACTTACAGGGAAAATGATCAATCTACCTAATGAAGGCAGGATTACACAACTCAAAGGGGAGATGACTGCTGTCTCGCATACAGACATCACTAACAAAGAACAGCTGAGTCACACAACACAGACCACATGATCAATCCAAGCAGACATCAATACACAACTGACAGAATGCAGAGGAGATACTGAAAAAGAAGAACATACAACTGGAAAAGGAAGAGATCTTGATGAAGAATCCATCACTCAAAACCTTATTAATGTGGCAAGACAGGCAGATATTTCACCAAAGCTCATGGATGCAGGGAAATCAGCCAGAAAGAACAAGAAAAAGTAGGTCAAGGACAATCAAAGTGCAATGTCAGGGGTCCAAACCAGGAGGATCCTATATAAACCCCACACTCAATTATGAATGAAATTATGTGGAATATAAGGTCAGTCAACACTCACCAAGCTTATGAGAGACTGACCAATATGCACAGACAACATCACTTTCAATTCATTAGGATCATGAACCTAAACAGAAAATCAAAAAAAACTAGAAGGATATAGAAGGAAGATAGGTATGCCTAAGTGTTTTGCCAATGTCTCAAACAAGATATGGGTATTTACGGATGATGATCATGAAGTAGAGATAATAAATGACATGGAACAACAATTAACTATGCAGCTGACAAACATGGAGTCACATTTTTCATTCATTGTCACTTTTATATATGGAAAATGTGATGCTGCTGAAAGAATCAAACTATGGGATAATCTCTACAATATTGCCAGAAACATGTCAGTTCCTTGGCTTGTAGGAGGTGAGTTCAATGTGATATGCGATGAGGAAGAGAAGTTTGGAGGACTTCCAGTATCCCTAAATGAAGTAGAAGACTTTAGACATTGCATCAACACTTGCAATCTCTCTGAACTTAACTTCAAGGGCAACATCCGCACATGGTGGAATGGGAGAAGACACAGATTGTATCTTCAAAAGGCTGGACAGATGCCTAGCTAACATTGTACTTCATGGCTGCCACATTTGGAAGTCACACACCTGCCAAAGATAGTGCCATATAACTGTAGTACCACAGCTATTAAGAAAGCATTCAGATTTCTCAAGTTCTGGATAAAACACCATACTTTCAAGGATGTGGTAAAGGAACACTAGAAAGCAGACTTTGTAGGGGACCCACAAACTGAAGAAGTTGAAAAGAGCACTATCACTATGGAGTAAAGCAACATATGGAGACATCTTTCAAAAGATAGCAAGCTTGGAGGAAGTGGTAAAAGTACATGAAGCATAGTTTGAATTTCAACCTACTGCACAGAACAAAACAAGGCTGCAATGAGTGCATGTTAATTTGATCAGATATTTGACCTTAGAGGAGGAATTCTGGAAACAAAAATCTAGGATGACATGGTTCACAGATGGAGATAGAAACACAAAGTTCTTTCATGCACGAGTGAATGGAAGAAGAAAAAGATTACAACTGAAGAGAATACAAGACAGTCAGGGCACATGGTTAGAAGAGAAATAAGAAATAGCAGAGGAAGCAGTTAACTACTTCAAAGCCCAGTTCCATGAGGAAAACAATCCTACAACATTCAGAATCTTGGAGCATGTTCCCACATTGGTGGAAACCACAGATAATGCTCTACTCATGCAACAACCAACAAAAGAGGAAATCAAGCAAGCAGTGTTTGGAGTTAATGCAGAAAGTGCAGGTGGATCTGATGGTTTCAATGGGAACTTCTATCAGTCATGCTGGGACATAATTGAGAATGACATAGTGGACATGGTGAAACAGTCTTCAATAGACATACTCTTCCCAAGAGTATAACGCACACAAATCTAGTATTACTGCCAAAAAAGAAGGAGGTACAGACCTTCTCAGATATGAGACCAATCAGTCTCAGCAACTTCAACAATAAGATTTTCTCCAGAGTGATCCATGAAAGAATGGTAAGCATCTTACCAAAGTTAATCTCTGAAGAACAAGATGGATTTGTAAAAAGCAGAAGCATAGTTGAAAATGTCCTGTTTACTCAAGAGATTGTCACAGACATTCGTTTGAGAACCAAAGCAGAACCAAATGTGGTACTCAAACTAGACATGACAAAAGCATATGATAGATTGTCATGGCTTTTCTTGAAAAAGGTGCTGAGGAAAATGGGCTTTGACGAGAAATTCATTGGCATGATACATGGAATACTGGCAAACAACTGGTATTCTGTACTTATCAATGGAGAACCACATGGCTTCTTCAAATCCACAAGGGGATTCAAGCAAGGTGACCCTCTATCACCTGCCCTTTTTATACTGGCAGTAGAGGCTATGTCTAGAGGACTCAATGCTTTACACTCCAATTTTTATTTCAGTGAATTTGGACTGCCTAAATGGAGTCCGAAAATAAATCGCTTAGCATATGCTGATGACACTGTCATCTTTTCTTCATCAGATGCCACTTCACTTCAGCTAATCATGGAAGTACTAAATGAATATGAAAATGCTTCAGGTCAACTGATCAACAAAAACAAGTCTGCTATCTATATGCATCACTCCACCTCAACACAGGTAATTGATAAAGTGCAAAGAATAACAGGAATAATGAGGCAAGATTTCCCTTTTGATTACTTGGGATGTCCAGTCTTCTACAAGAGGAGGAATATGGATTACTACCAAGGTCTCATACAAAAGGAGATGGATAAATTACAAAACTGGAAAGGAAAACTACTCTCCATAGGGGGAAGGGCAGTGCTTATCACACATGTGTTACAAAGCATGCCCATACACCTCCTCTCTGCAGTAAATCCCCCAGCCTATGTAATCAATAAATTGCACAAGATAATTGCACAATTCTTCTGGTGTAAATCTGTGGAAAATCCAGGCAGGCACTGGGCATCATGGAACACTTTATGCTTGCCTTGTGAGGAAGGAGGTGCAGGATTCAGATCTTTACATGACATGTCCACAGCTTTGTTTTGTAAACTGTGGTGGAACTTTAGAAATAAACCAAGCCCGTGGAGTGCATTTATGAGCCAGAAATACTGCAAGAAGCTTAATTCTATAATAGTAACATGGAGAGGTGGTTCTCTCATATGGAGGAAAATGACTGACTGCAGAAACATGATGGAGCACCAAATCTGCTGGCAACCTCAGATGGGATCTTCCCTATTTTGGTTTGAAAATTGGACTGAGCTAGGAGCTCTTTACTTTGTCATCCCACCTGACTTCATATGTGATGAAAACATACAAATATTCAGGATGTGGTGTGTGAATGTTGCTGGGATGAGGAGAAGATCAAAGAGATACTACCAGTGGAACTTGCTGCACACATACTGGAGAACATTAAACCTCCATTTTCTTGAGATGAACTAGATAAACCAATTTGGATGCTAGAAACCAGAGGAGAATTCACTGTTAAATCAGCTTGGGAATATCTGAGAAAGAGACAACATCCTCACAATGCTTATAATAACATATGAGTGAAAGGACTGCCATTCAAAGTTGCTTTCTTCATGTGGAAACTATAGAGAGACAAAATACCACTTGATGATTTCTTCAAAAAATAGGGCTATCACATGGCCTCTAAATGCAGCTGCTGTGCAGAACCACAAGAAGAAACAAGACATCATCTCTTCTTTACTTCATATGCAGCCAAAAAACTGTGGAGATACTTCTTTGGTCATGCAGGAATATACATAGAGGGAATCACGGTGCATCAAGCAGTGACCAAATGCTGGTCTGCAGATATGGTCAATCGACTGAAACCAATAATGCAGGCCTTACCTTCAGTGATTGTATGGGAGTTGTGGAAGAGGAGAAACAGCTACAGACATAGAGATGTAGTCACTATTAGTAGAATAATCTACCAGATCAACTCTACTCTTCAACTACTCATAAAAGTCAGGAAGCCAGGTATAAACAACATCCCACACAAATGGCCAGATATGATCATTGTGATGTAACAATACACCCCCACCCTAAAGTACACAAAGGTACTTTGGGAATTCCCCAACCAAGGGTGGACAAAGGTTAACACAGATGGAGCCTCTAGAGGTAACCCAGGGAGAAGTTCCATTGGCTTCATTGAGATGCGAAGGGAGACATCATATATGCATGCAGTAAAGAAATCCAAGAGGGCACAAACACAGAAGCTGAAGCACAGGCTATAGTAGAGGCCTTGAGGTTCTGTATTCACAATGACCACACCCCCATAGACCTTCACACTGATTTAATGATATTATTGAAAAGTATAAAGGGAGAATGGAAAGTGCTATGGTCTATTGATGAAACAGTCTCAAAGATCAGAAAACTGATGGCAGGTTACAATATAACAATTACACACACATTCAGAGAAGGCAACAAAGTGGCAGACCACCTGGCCAACTATGCTATGGACATTGGACCAATGGAATGCTACTGTTTTGAGGATTTGGATATACAAAGCAGAAGACTGATTAATAGTGATAAAAGTCAATGTCCATACCTAAGAGTAAAGGTGGCAGGAAATAATGGGCAGTAACACTGCCAAAGGAAAAGAAACCTGGGGGAAAGCAAAATAATCATGGTAAAGAAACAATGCAGCAGTGGCTCACTAACTACTATTCTTTCATTGCAGGGAACACAAGAACAACTAACTTCACAGATCAACCATACCAACTAAATCAGGCAAGCAAGAGAAACTGGAGACCAACACTGATAATGCAGCACCAACAAAGACAATATGGAGCACAACTTGTAAACATTGACCATAACAACTGCAGCAAAGGCCAACTGCTGCCATTTGGTGCACCATGGAACAACACCACACAAGCCACATATCAAACAAGCAGTTACTCAGTCAGGCAGGACATCAGCAAGAAGATAGTGGATGCAGAATTTAGCACAATCAAAGTACTCTTGGGTGCAGGCACAATGTTACATTAGGGCTGCCATCACAAAGATCATCACAACATCTGGATTAATGAGAAACTGGAGAAGGGAACCCAATCTAACATGATGTTCTTTCTTGTAGGAAACACTGACAAGAGCTGTTCAACCATCAACTCTTTGCAGTCAAGCAGTATTCAAATGCTGATTATTGTGTGGGATCAGTTTACTAATGAGAAAGCAATATCCAACCAATCTCAGCAATCACATACATATAAGCTCAGCATACCTCTCAACACTGCAGACAGCCTAGAGGAGACCAAATCATTGCTGCAATTGCAATGTGCGATAGTAGCATTCCTAATGCTCAATCCATTGAAATCACAACAATTATCATTGATTCCACTTGCTAGTATAAAATATAGCAACCCAGCAATCACACAATTAAACAATAGCAGCAACATAGGAGCAATAAGATGGACACTCCCTGTCACCATAAAACACAGGAAAGAAGAACTGGCGTATGCCAATGCAGCACAACGATTGCAGCAAAGTAGGAGCACAGTAGCAGCAGAAGAAATTCATATAAAGATACAACAACCTCATCAACAGTCCAATCCTACATCCACCTTCATCACTGAGGAAGTGATGTTCAACACCCCTAATGCACACAATCAATTAGTTCAACCACATCAAAACCTCAAACTCAATGTTGAATCTGACTAGCTCAAACAAGATACCACTAAACCAAAGGAACACATAAGCTCAATTCAGCAAAGCAACTGCCAACAATAGAAGAAAATCAGCAACATCACATCTATCACCTTCATCTCTCAAATGCAACAGTCGAGACAAACTCCAAATCCACAAAGACACCAGTAGCAGCAAGCCCTCAATGAACTTAACAACTTTTATGATGCAGCAGATAGTTGGGTAAGGTCCAGATCAATGTTGCAAATGCAAGGTGTGGTATTAGCACTTTCAGTGCTCAATCTCTTGCATTTTCAACAAACATCATGGACCTTTCCTGCCATCATACATCACTGGAATTCAGCTAACATACAGCCACACTGGAACAGGAGTAGAAACAGCCAACCATTAGGCCAGTAGCTTTCACAGGGCATAGAAGACCATCCTACAGACAGACAACAAAAGCACCACTCAACAGTTAAAATAGAAGAGCACAGAGTCATTAAAAAGCAGCACACAAACCATAGCCAATTCACATACCATCAACAGCAAGACAAATCACAAATAAACCACAACTCAAACACCAGCTTAGCTACTGAATTCAGCAGTTTCTACAACACAGCAAACAGCTCCAAATGGTCCAGATCATTGCTGCAGTTGCAAGGTGTGGTATTAGCGCCTAGGGTGCTCAATTTGTTGCAACTGCAACAATCATCATGGACTGCTACACTTGCAAGGAAATATTGGAATCCATACAACTCATACCAAAACAACAGCAGTACATCAAAGTAGCAGGAATCAAAAGAGAATATTAACCCCCACAGCAGCAGAAAGCATATAACCAACACTCACTCATCAGCAGCAAAATCAATACACAAGGCACCATTTCAAATTCTGAACCTACAACAACATCCAGAACGCTGCCCAATCAACAACACGAACAACACTCTCATCCAATCACAGCAATGATTAGTCCCCCTCGATAAATTCGGGGACTATATAAGCACATGAGATGGTCGAGAGTGAAAGGATACCCCTCGATCTTACATACGATAAAATGGAGGAGAATTACCATCTTCCAAAAAGAAGGGTGAATTTGACCTAGGGTCGGGTCACCTCGTACCTCTTACAAAAGGCAATAATAATCGAGTCCAAGGGACCCAACGTGAAGGAATAAGTGTAAACACTTAAAAATCCCTGCACGTTGGTAGTAATGGCTTCTTCAGGCTTGGGGGACCACTACATGCTTATTAGCCCAGTTGCAATCTTTCTTGACCTCGAAAAGGACGCCTTCGGTGATCGAGCAAATATATCTCGAGTCCGGCTCACACCGACCCGGTACCGAGGAGGGCTTCTCGTTCTTGAAATCAGCACCGGTCAGGCACCCCCCGAGGATGAACATTTTCAAAGGAAGTTCTAGTGCCGGTTCCTCCGTAGCAGCAAATGAAACGTTTTCCTCTACAGCCGATCGCGAGGCAGAGGGAGTTTCTTTTTGGGGAACGGATTTCGAAATCTTTGCCATTTCTTTGATAGATGAAGAAAAGAGAGGGAGTTTAAATATTAAGCTTGATGATTGGGGATAAAACAGTGCTGAAGTTCTTGTAAAAAGATTTCAGAATAGCCAGCAGTTTAATGCTGGGAAGTGTTGGAATTTCAAAGAAACATGAGTAGAAAAGAATTGGATGTATAGTTTGAATGAATGACGAAGGGGGTATTTATAATTTCAAATGACGGTTCAAAGCCAGGAGTGGCCGACTAGCAATTGACGAGCATTTAATGCCATTAAGACGTGATTGATGAGATGTTTTGTTCATTTTGTCGTTTCTGACGCGGAGTACTGAGGTGAGAATCGGAAGGTCATATCATTTCTCGTCGTTTACTCTCCGAAAAACGAGAGGACTATCTGTATACGGTCGAAATCGGGCTCGACTATTGCACGACTGATCAGCCTCGAAACACGAAGGGTTGAAGATCGACCCCGAGTCTCATCGAACCAGAACACGAGGTCAGAATGTCCGTCCTCGAGAAAATTGAGCCCATGATCCCAGAATTGAGCCTGACGCCGAATAAGCTCGAGGAAATATTGCCGGTATAACCAACATAAGACCGAAATAACGGAAGGTCGAAATATGCGTAACCGATCGGATATTTCGGCGGGAATCTCGGCTGTATTCAATAAAGAACCAGCAAATCAGCAAACTAGGAGATTTTTACCTTTTGTACAATTGTACCTAAAGTAGGACTCTCTTACTATAAAGGGGGTCTGATTACTTGTATAACACATTGTAACACGCATCCCAAATCAATATATTATTATTCTCGTCAAGTTCTTGTTACTCTCTTGCTGTTTCTATTCTGATATCAATAACAATATTTTTGGCTCGAGGGTGGCAAACCTTCCAAGGCTAAGACTGTTCAACTTGTGTGGTTATCATTTACTTTTTCATTACTTATTTTAATTGCAATCTGATTTATCGTTTAGTATCAAATTAAATCCGTATTCTGAAAACCACTTATAAATTCGATTGTTATCCGATTTTAAGGGTAAACAAGATTGATAAGTTATTATGTCTCGAAGCTAAAGCAAAAACACTTGACTGATAAGTTGACCCTCAAATATTGATATGCCGTCCAGAGCACGCCAACTAAGGTCAACCGTCAGCTGTCATCAACTACATTATATTTCTTGTTTTCAGTTATTAAGAAAAAGATAAAATGTAACGAAGGCATAAAACAATCCAGCAAAAAAAAAAAAATTAAAGAAGGGATAAATTCATCTTTTGGCTAATGCTTATCTGCTAGCTATACAGAAGACATTAATAATCACACCGAACGTCCACGTTAAATTCTATTAATTCATTATGTTTACGGGATAAAATGAGGTTAAAATATAAATTATTAACTATGACTTAAAAATAATAGTACAAGTAAAGACACATAAAATTGGCGGATCTAAGTTTGGAACTATGGGTGCGGAAGCATTCGTCGACTTGGGCCAAATTATTTTATGTGTTCATAGATAATACCGACAGACTGCGATAACCTTCCTCAACTATCATCCGCACTTATATATTTTTTATCTCCAGCATCTTCGCCTCATTTCATAGTTTATTCTGAGAATTTATACTATTTAAAGTCTACCTGCAGTTTCCAATCATGCCCACGGCATCTTTTAACTAACACCCTTAATTTCTTAAAATTTAAATTACATGTTTCCTACTCCCTCTCTCTCTCTCATAATGGAGGTGTTTGAGAGTTTTTTGCGTACCTCAACTATTGTATTAGTTACCCATTATCTCCATGAATACAAGTACCAAAGATGGCCTTTAGTTCCTAATGAATATCATTAGTTACCCATTATCTCCATGAATACAAGTAGCAAAGACGGCCTTTAGTTCCTACGGAATATCAAACTATCGCATTAGTTATCCATTATCGCACAATGAGTTCCTACTGATAGTTTTTGAATTGATAAATTGTCATGATCCGAGATTTCAATCACAAGACCGTAATTACACCAAACATACATTTGCTAGTCAATCCAATATTAGCTAAAGCATTAATCAGTTTTAACAATTTAAAGGCATAACATTAATAATTCAAAAATGATATAATCTAAAATACATGTGAGTAATACAATCGTAACGCAGTCTAAACATATTCCAGAAATTCAGAGTCACAAGTACATAAGTGACTAGAATACTACAAATATGGTATGAAATAAAATACAATTGTTTGAAACTAGATGAATAGTAAAAACATGATAGAAGAGGACTTCAGGAGTTGCGATTGCCGGGATCTGCACAAGAAGTGCAAAAGTGTAGTATGAGTATAACCGACTCATGTACTCTATAAGTGTCGAGCCTAATCTAGATGAAGTAGTGACGGGGCTATGACAAGACACTCACTATAAACCTATATGAATAATAATAAAACACAACATATGTAACGACCTTACCGTTCGTTTTGAGTATTTGCATTCTATTAAGCTATTTAAAGTCTTGAGTAGCTTTATATAATATATTATGACTTGTGTGAATTGTCGGTTTTGGTTTTCAGATGATTCGGAATTGATTTGGAAGAATGATTTTCAACTAGGAAGCTCTAAGTTGGAAGAGTTGACTATGTTTGACTTTTATGTATTGGACCTCGGATCAAGATTTTTATCATTTTGGTAGGTCTGGATGGTGATTTTGGACTTGGGCGTATGCCCGGAATTCATTTGGATATTTCTAGAAGGTTTCGATACTATTTGGCGAAAGTTAGCAATTTGAAGGTTTGGAAAGTTCATAAGTTTGACTGGGAATTGACTTTGATGTTATCGGGATCAGATTGATGTTTTGGAAGTTGGAATATGTTCGTTTTGTCATTTGGGACTTGTTTGCAAAATTTGGGTTCATTCTACATTGGTTAGGCTTGAGTCAGACGTTTGGTTCGATGTTTGAAGTTTATAAACTTAAGAGATTGATCTTGATCAACGATTTGTTGTTTTAATGTTGTTATGCGTGATTTGAGGTCTCGAGTAGGTGCGTGTTATGTTTGGAACTTATTGGTATGTCCGGACGGGGTCCCGAGGGGCTCAGGTGTGTTTTAGATTGATTTCGGACCATTTCTACGTTGCATGCATTGCTGGTTTTCTGCTGTTATTTGATGCCTCCGGTGTTCTTCGCGATCGCGTAGCTCCAGCCGCGATCCTGCAGTGTGTTTTAGTCTGCTGGTGATTTGTTCATCGCGGACGCGATAAATGGAATGCGTTCGTGAAGGTTGAAATGATCGTTCTTCGTGTTCGTGCCTTGGGTCATGTGTTCGAATAGAAGAGCTGGGGGCTGGAGGAATTGTCTTCGCGTGCACGAGTGCTTTGAAGCGTTCGCGAAGGTGTGGTCCTGTTATGCATCGCATTCGTGAAGACTGTTCCTCGAACGGGAAGAGCAATTTTGTTGTCGACTGAGTTTGTGCTTCACGAACGCGAGGCTTCTTCCGCATTCGCGAAGGGTACCCCTGGAGCAGTGTATAAAGTACTTTATTTCGAGGGTCTTGGTCATTTTATAATATTTTGATCTATGGAGCTCGGATTTGGGCGAGTTTTGAGGCGATTTTTCATAACATGGATTGGGGTAAGTATTTTCTACTCGATTTTGATTATATTCCATAATTCCATCTTCGACTCTGACATTTGATTGATTGTTTCGAAATAGAAATTGGGGATGTTTGTCCAAACTTTTCTAAATTAAATATTTGAGATTTGAATATCGACTCAGAGTCGGATTTGAGTGAAATTAGTAAGGTTGGACTCGTATTAGAATTGGTTGTCGGGATTTGTTAGTATTGTTAGGTTCCGAGGTGCTAGCCCGAGTTTAACTTTTTGGTTGACTTTGAGTAATTGATTAATTGTTTGATCTTTATCATTTGTGTTTGTTTCCTATGACATTATTTGATGTTCTTGAGTTACTTTTGACTAGTTTCGAGCCGCTTGGAGGTTAATTTGCGTGGATGGCATTTATAGAAGTATCGGTTTGCTTTCTCGGTATTTGATTTGACTTGGTTGAGGTAAATAACATATCTAAACTTTGATTTAAGGGTAAATATCCCTGAGAACTATGATAATTGAGATGGGTAGGGGGTGACGCACGTGCTAGGTGACGGGCGCGGGTGCGTGCACCGAGGTATTCATGATACTGGTAGTTCTTATGCTATTATATGCCTTGTTTTGCTATCATGCTTCTGTGATATCATATTTTCTCCATTTATGTGACTACGTGGGATATTATTCATGTTAGAAATTATGCCTAGGATACATGTTCAACTGTTTGAGACATGATAGGGCTATTTTCGCAATGTTGAGCTATTTGCCTTAGCCGTAGTCATACTGTACATTCATGATAGTTACATCCGCATGTTATATCTTGGTCTTTATGCACTTTTGATATGCTGATTCAAATGTTATAGGTGTCCTTGTACGCGACACAAGCTTGAAATATATTTGAGATATATTGTGTTATTCCATGTTATATAATTGGATTGTGTTTCTGTGAGATGTCTGCATGTTGAGACTTGAGCAGATTGTTGATTGATGTGGGCTATAGAGCCGTACTGATACGAATATTTGGATCGTTTTGCATGCTGCAATAATTATATTGATATTGAGGTGACACATATGCCAGGCCCCACGTTGGGCTAAGCTACAGTGACTTGAGGATACGTGTTCACTAGGCCCCACTATTAGGCTAAGTGATTATGATTAGTGCTTGGTAGAATCAACCCCTCCGGAGTCTGATATGCCAGCAGTTGGTGCAGGAATAGTGTTATATATACGTGCTCGGTGATGGGCAGCTATGCCAGGTACCCATAGAAAGCTAAGTGGGATTATTTTGATGGATCCACGGTGATGAAGCGGGGCATTTGAGCCAGGCACCTGAAGTTTGCTAAGATTGTGTGTACCTAATTAGTTCACCGTGAAACTGAGTGCTTGACATGTATATATGACATGTAGGCATAGAGATGTACCTTCTCGTGATAGGTAGTGACATGACATTTGATTATTTGACATATATATTTGACATGTAGGCATAGAGATGTACCTTACTCATGATAGACAGTTAAATGACATTTGATTACTTGACATGTATATTTGACATGTAGGTATAGAGATGCATTTTTCTCATGCTAATTGGTAAGTAAAAAGTCTTATCTCATGTTGTAAATTGGGAAAAACACAGTTCTTTTGATAAACTCACGTTTGATGGATTTAGTGGTAAGATTTAGACTGGGACTGTTATACTTGAAAAGCATGTCTACTTTTATGTATCTGCAAACGAGCTGGGCATTACATCTCTTGAGTTATATACCTTTATTGCCTTTACTATACTGTTACGAACTGTTACTGGCTATTGATGTTGGACCCTAACTATCTTCTGAGCTCGTCACTGCTTTCAACTTAAGGTTAGGTTTTCTGCTTATTGAGTACATAGGGTTGGTTGTACTCATACTACACTTCTGCATCTTGCGTGCAGATCTTAGAGCTGATGTTGCTGTGTATGGCCGGAGCTGGCAATGAAGATATACATGTGTTCCAGTTATAATTGCCACTAGTCCCTGGTAGCTTTGGATTTGCAACATTTGTTTATGTATATTTCGAATAAATGATGTAATTATTTCATACCAGATTTGTAAATTTTAAGTCTTAGAAGCTCATGATTTGTATTACCAATCCTTGGGAGTTTGTATAGAAATTAAATGATTTTACTCATTTACTTTTATTATTCTCATTTGAGTTGTGTTGACTATTTATTTGGCCTAGCTAGCGGGTCGAATTAGGTGCCATCACGACTAGATGGATTTTGGGTCATGACAAGTTAGTATCAGAGCTCTAGGTTCATAGGTTCTATGAGTCATGAACAAGTGTGTAGTAGACTCTTGCGGATCGGTATGAGGATGTCCATATCTATCTTTGAGAGACTACAGGGCATCTAGGATAAACTTCCCATCTTTCTTCCTTATCATGCGACATTGATTAATCTTGAAGCGCATGTCTTTGGATTCCTTTCACTCACTAGTATGTTATGTGAGCGCTTGGTATCGGCTATGCATCGACGACTTGTAGTTTCTTAGAAAAGGTTCGAGATGTGTTTGTTATATTTTGGTGATTGGTCAGTCTGGAGGACTTGAGGACAGGTTTTGACCGCAACTTGGGCTCGGTGGTTTCAGTTGGGAGAACATGTACTTTTGGACTTATATATTCGGTAGCATTCCTAGGAGTGAGATTTATGGCTCGCTGAATGGTTGGATGGTTATATAATGAGTATGATGTGACTGCGGGATGTGTTCAAAGGGTTAGAATGTGACGAGAAGAGTTTGCTTGGGATGTGAAATGGACTATTGGGTGCTTGATTTTTGTCTTGATGTGTTGTACAGTCTCGAGTTACGAGCATGTTGAGGGATCTTTCAGTTTTTCGTTTGTGGAATGAACTGTATTCTTATATTTTGTGGATTAGTTCATACTCGGGAAGATTTAGTGATTGCATAGTGGTTGTTGTAATGGAAGGGGCGTAGAGAGATGCCGATGTGAGGCTAAGCAGGTGTGTTATCTCCTACTAGATGTTCTAAGGATGTGTGATTCTTATGATGACTATGTGGAATGTTACAAGTGTTGCAGTTTGAGTTTGGATCGCTTGAGGAAGTTGGCTTGACTATCATGAGGATGAATATGATTTTAGCAAATGATTTGAGGTATTTTCATGATTAGATCTACATGAGCTTATGGAAGATTTAGTTGAATTACAGTACAAAATTTTGGTAGTAATGGAGCAGAGATATTGTGGGTTATCGAATGTTGTGCTCTATGGCCTTGAGCCAAGTGGGGGAGTCTGCCATCGATGATCAGGTTGCATGGTTATGTGCTATATTAGTTTCGGCCTGAGGCATGTTTGTGGATCAACTATGACTTGAAGAGGATGGGTCCGAGAATGACTCAAGAAAGGAAATTTCTAGATGCACAGTGTATTACCCTTATGGATATATGAAAATTTGGGAGTGAAAAAGGCTGTTATTCATGGTGGAGGTAGTGTGCATGAAGTATGGATTCACTCGATTGCTTAGAGATGTGGTTTACATATTTGGGTGTTGGTGTGCTAATGGGGCACAAGTTCGTTCGCTCGTTTGGGTGGTGCATTTGAGATTTGGATAGGGTGGATGACTCCCAAAAATGTTCTACTGGGTTCAGATTCATATGTGGTATTTGAGGAAATTTCTGAATTTGTAAAAGGCTAGGATCTGAGATTTTCATTGAAAGGTATCAAGACTTATGGTATATCTGTATCATTAGAGGTTCTATGTTTTAGTAACAGAGAGGTTAAGAAAACAATTTTAGGTTCGCGGAAGGTCTCTTTGGAGTGGTAATTTTAGTTGCGGTACTATTGGGAGCTTAAGAGGGTATATAACGGCTTATGGGTCTTAAGATGATATGGTTTCATGGTAGGATCTCCTGTGATGAGCTTTAGGTGTAGGTCGTAGTGTTCTGGCAAGGAGAAGTGTTAACTTGAAGGTAATTCAGAAGAAACTCATAGAAATAGGTCAACTTGGTAGTGGTTTATATCGGCATGGTAATGGAAATGATCAGTTCTTTTGGTTCTCTTGGTGTGTTATGGCTTTACCGATGTTTTGTGGCAATACTCTTAGGTTGATCAACCTGCATGACTTGGTTGAGTTAGATGGATTCGGTTCTTATGGATTGGCCTTATGCTAATGGGTTTCGATGAGTTCTCGATGATTTATACCACAGTTTGAGATGGATATTTTCTACGACCATGAGTAGTATGTTGCGTAATGTGATTTTCTCCGAGATGGGATCAAGTGGAAAGTTTCTGGCTGATGGGGTATGTATCCTGCTTGTGATTTAGAGTTGATAATGAGATTCTCGTTGTTTTATATGATGGCATGATATATGAGGTGTGTCGTAGGAGATTGAGATTTGTATGTGCAAGTTTGGAGTCCAGTTTCGACGGGAAGGTCATGAGTTCTAGACAGTATGGACATTTTCTGATGTTTAGAAGAATGCTGGCATTATTTGGTAAAACCAAAGAAAAACTTGTATTTCATAAAGGCGCAATGTGTTTTTACTGGCCGAGGCTTGGCTGGTATTATGATAATCGCCCGGTTAATCGACTACTGAAGTTCATATTTTGCTATATGGCACAGAAGAATAATGGAAGTATTTCTCGTGGAATGCTTATGAATGAGGGATGTGCCAGTCATTTGAGTGGTCGAGTTGGGATCGGATTTGAAGATTTTTAGATTCTTGTGGTTTGGAGACTGGGAGTCCCAAAGGTGGATTATTCCTTAGTTTTGGACTATGGAAAATATGGCTATAGTTAGGCAGCTAATAGTATGTGTTACAGTCAGGTTATGTGGAATTTTGGAAGGTTATTTATCTAATTTTAGATGATCGGAGTTGATATGAGGTTCCATTGGTAGGCCTAATGAGGATGTGCATTCTACGGCTTGTGGGATTTGTTAACTCAACACTGCTATTGATGAGGAGTGTGTCATCGGTTCGAGTTGAGCTTCTTCGGGTATTGATATGTTATATGTGTTACTCTTCTATGCTATGAAGGGTTGTGATCTGTTGGGTATTTTAACACATGATGCGTTACTATATGAGCCTTGTGGCGAAATTCGAGCAAGATGGTTTTTGGGGTGTTGAATGGTTGATTACGACTTGGTTATGGTCTTCCTCTTTGTGGTAGGTGGTGTGATCCGTTTTACATGGTTATGTTCATGCAGTTTGTGTGTTTGATGTTGATATGCGTATGATTGTTGATTTTGGGTATTATGGCTCGAGGTATTTTCATGTGGGCCGGTGTTTGGACTCGGTGACACACTGTGACAGAGTTATATTGCGATATGGTTCTTTGTGTTAGATTCGTGTGTCTTGGTTCTACTATGTGTGTTGGGCTCATAGCATTGCGCTTGTGGTGATATCTGTTGAGCTTGTGGGACGGCTCTCTCATTTGATTTACGTTCCATTTTAGGGTACATTTGAGTTGTTGCTTATTGGCACACGGATTGCATGGTGCATGGCTGTAGATGGTATTTGTGTGGCGTGTCGGTTGAGCAACTTGTACTCGATGAGTTGCGGCTATTAGATACAGGATGAGTGCTAACGGATTTGATTAAGGTTTGTTTGGAAGGATAATGCCACTAGTCATCTCAGAATTTGGGCTATGGTTCTTGTTCGGCGAAAGAGCTCCATGACTTGTTGATTTGATATGTTGTTATAAGTTTTTGTGTGTTTCTTTCATCGTTGTCACTGTACGAAGGTTTAGAACAAGGTGTTATTTGATATGAGGGTTGTTACCAGTATCAAATTCGTTATTGATATCACCCACAGGTATGTGCATGGTAAGTTTACATAGTGATTTGATGGCTTTGGAATGATTCTTGGCACGTTCGAGGATGAACATATATTTAAGCGGGAGAGAATGTAACTGCTTGATAGGTCGTTTTGAGTATTTACATTCCTTTCAGCTGTTTGAAGTCTTGAATAGCTTCATATGATATATTAGGACATATATGAATCGTCAGTTTTGGTTTTCAGGTTATTCATGATTGATTTGGAAGAATGATTCTCAACTAGGAAGCTTTAAGTTAGAAGAGTTAACCAAGTTTATTTTTGTGTATTTGACCTCGGATCAGAGTTTTTATGGTCCCGGTAGGTTCGTACAGTAATTTTGGACTTGGGCGTATGCCCCGAATTTTATTTGGATGTTTCTAGAAGGTTTCAGTACTATTTGGCGAAAGTTGGCAATTTGAACTTTTGGATAGTTCATAGGTTTGACCAGGAGCTGACTTTGATGTTATCGGGCTCGGGTTGTTTGTCGGAAGTTGGAATATGTTTGTTTTTCATTTGGGACTTGTGTGCAAAATTTGGGTTCATTCCGGATTGGCAGGCTTAAATCGGACGCTTGGTTTGAAGTTTAAAATGAACTTAAGAGATTGATCTTGATCGACGATTCATGGTTTTAATGTTGTTATGTGTGATTTGAGCCCTCGAGTAGGTTTGTGTTATGTTTTTCAACTTGTTGATTTGCGCGGATGGCATTTCTGGAAGTATCGATTGTCTAGCTCGGTATTTGATTTGTCTTGCTTGAGGTAAGTAACATATATAAACTTCATTTGACAGTAAATATCCCTGAGAACTATGATTATTGAGATGGGTTGAGGGTGACGCACGTTCTAGGTAACGAGCGTGGATGCTTGCACCGAATTAGTCATGGTATAGGTAGTTATTAGGCTATTATATGCCTTGTTTTACTATTATGCTTCTTTGATATCATGTTTTCTTCATTTATATGACTACGTGGGATATTATTCATGCTAGAAATCATGCCTAGGCTAGCTGTTCAATTGTTTGAGACATGATTAGGCTATTTCGCCATGTTAAGCTATTTGCCTTACTGTACAGTTGTGATAGTTACATCTCTGTCACTGTGCACTTCTGATATGATGTGTCACATGTTATTGGTGCCCTTGTACGCGACACGAGTTTGAACTATATTTGAAATATATTGTGTTATTCTATGTTATATAATTGGATTGTATTTCTATGAGATATCCGCATATTGAGACTTGAGCAGATTGTTGACTGATGTGGGACATAGAGCCAAATTTATATGGATATTTGGATAAGGTTGCATGCCGGAACGATTATTTTGATATTGAGGTGACGTGTATGCCAGACCCCATATTGGGCTAAGCTGTACTGATTTGATGCTACGCGTGCACCAGGCCCGAGTATTGGTTAAGTGATATGATTAGCGCTTGGGTAGGATCCACCCCTTAGGAGTCTTACATGCCAGCAGATTGCGCAGGCATATTGTTATATACACATGATCGATGATGGACAGTATTCTAGGCACCCGTATAGTGCTAAGTATGATTATTTTGATGGATTCACAGTAGTGAAGCGGGGCATTTGAGCTAGGCACCTGAAGTGTCGTAAGATTGTGCGTATTTAATGAGTTCACTATGAAACTGAGTTCTTGACATTATGTCTGACATGTAGGCATAGAGATGTACCTTCCTCATGTTAGATAGTGACGTGACATTTGATTATTTGACATGTAGGCATAGAGATGTACCTTCCTCATGATAGATACTAACATGACATCTGATTACTTGACATGTATATTTGACATGTAGGCATGGAGATGAATTTTCCTCATGCTAACTGGTAAATGAAAAGTCTCATATGATATTGTAAATTGGGAAAAACATAGTTCTTTTGATAAAATCATGTTTAATTGATTTCAGTGGTAAGATTTAGATTGGGACTGTTATACTTGAAAATCATGTCTACTTTTCCGTGTCTGCAAACGAGTTGAGCATTACATCGCCTTAATTATATACCTTTATTATCTTCACTATGGTGTTATGAACTAATATTGGCTATTGATGTTGGACTCTGACTATCTTCTGAGCTCATCACTGCTTTCAACCTAAGGTTAGGTTTGTTACTTATTGAGTACATGAGGTCGCTTGTACTCGTACTACACTTCAGCACCTTGAGTCCGGATCTTGGAGCTAGTTTTGCTGTGTATGATGGGAGCTGGCATTGAAGATGTATTTGCGTTCCGATTATAGCTGCCACTAGTCCTCGGTAGCATTAGATTTGCAAAATTTGTTTATGTATTTCAATCAGATGATGTATTTATTTCGTATCGTCTTTATAAATTCTAACTTTAGAAGCTCATGATTCGTATAAAAAATCCTTGGGAGTATGTATAGGAATTCAATGCTTTTACTCATTTACTCTTATTATTCTCATTTGAGTTGTATTGACTATTAATTGGCTTATCTAACGAGTTAGGTTAGGTGCCATCATGACTAGATTAATTTTGGATCGTGACAACCGGAATATAGAGAAAAGCAATTAAACTCATAAGAACGGACCAAAAGTCAACTAATAGAGGGCCCAAGAATAACATCATTTCAAAATAATCATATCATAATATCGGAAGTCCATTACAGCTACAATACTACAACACATCATACTCTGTTGCGATGCACAACTCGATCCTAACATTTATCACAATGCCTGTTTTGGCGTGCAACCTGATCCCAATATCACAGCAATATCTGTTGCGGCATGCAACATGTTCCAATTATCAATTCATTTCAATACTGTTGCGGCGCTCAACCCGTTCCCAATATCAATTCATTAGCATGAACAACTCAAAACAACCCAATTCCATAATCTCAGCAGAAAAGGAAATACAACATACATAACATCAAGAAACTACCAGTACATGCAGAGAATAACCAATACCTCGTATTCATAAACCTTAACAAATCATCACTGCAAGAATAGCTAAAGGAATCCCCAAAAATCGGAATAACATACTAAAGTTCAATAAGTAATGTAAAGACAATAAAGGCAAGTAAAAACATGAGACAATGAAGATATACAATTTATACAGGTAGGAGCGTGTAGAATGTAAACAAGTATTGAGTGAGGAGTGAATAAATCGAAACAAGCAACAACTAAATAACAGTAACAAGTAAAGCAAGGATAACTAGTAAGGACGGGTATTAATCAATGCATGTAATGAGATATAGCATGGAATAAATGATGACGTAAAGGTAAATAGCCCAACCCACATGCTTTAACCCATGACAGTGCATATACACCGGTCACCTCGCGTATATGCCATCCCCACACATAATTCATGTAACAATAGACCAACAAGTCCTACTCCCTGAAGTCAAGGTTAAACATGATACTTACCTCTTCCGCAACCTAATAACCAACACATCACGGCATTTCCTTTCAAACAAACCTCAAAACAAACCAAATCTTGCCAAATATCGTTCAAACAATTCAAAATTAGCTTTAGAAACTACCCACGAATGAAAAAGGGTTCAATTTTGATCATTTTTTAAAAAGTCAACAAAAGTCAATCCCAGGCACGCTTGGTCGAAATCCGATATTCGGATCAAAATCCAATTACCCATTCACCCCCGAGCCTGGTTATGGAATTTGTTTCGAAATTCGACCTCAATTTGAGGTCTAAATCTCAATTTTACAACATCCCTAATTCTACCCAAAACTCCTAATTTCTACCATGGAATTCATAGATTTGATTTTAAAAATGTCATGAAAAGTAATGAAGAATTGATACAAAATTAATTAGAGTTGCTTACCAATGAATTTGGGAAGAAAAGTTTCTTCAAAAATTGCCTCTAGAGTGTTTGGGGTTGAGAAATGGTATAAAATGAGCTAAGTCGTTATTTTTCCTTCTTTTACCCAAGTGGGGGAGTTTGCAATTACGATACTCGCATTTGTGAAACACTGATCACAAAAGTTACGGGTGCAATAGGTCCCAAGTAGTTGCAATTGCGACTGCCCTCACGTGTGCGTTTGTGATCAAAGCATCAAATTTTTGAAGCTGGCCAGCCTTCCTAAGTGTCGCAAATGAGACAGGTATTTCGAATTCGCGAGCTCCCACTGTCTGCATTTGCAATTAAAACATCCTATTTGCGAAGTGCCCATTCCCCAGCTCCCTTCGCAGATGCGAGTAGTCTTCGGAAAAGCGAGGCTCGCATTTGCGAGATCTGCAATTTGACACTAGTAACAGTTATGCATCAGGTGTTCCAAACTCATCCGCAATGCACCCGAAACTCACTCGAGCCCCTCGGGCTTCAAACCAAACATGCCCACAAGTCATCCTAAGAACTTGTTTGCTACCTCAAATAATCAAAATAGCATCAAATAAGACGAATCAATCATCAAAACTAAAGAATTTCAACTTTAAAACTAATTTTCAAAATTTTTCACATAGCGCACCGAAAAGCACTCCGGTCTCCCCGCATCCCAACCAAATATGCATACTAGTCCAAAACATCATATGAACCTATCTGAGTCACCAAAACACCGATCTGAGGTCGTTTACCAAGAATATTGGCCGTGATCAATTCAAGTCTCATTTTAGGCCAAAAATCATATTTTCGTAAAGTTTTTACGTAAAAGATTTTTGAAAAAAAAATACAGACCACGCACGTAAATCTATTAATATCAAAGGAAGCTATAAAATGTCTCGGAACACGAAAATTAAGACTAGTACTTGAAATGACCTACCGGGTCGTCACATTCTCCAACTCTAGAAGAAATGTTTGTCCTCGAACGGACATAAAAAAGGTACCTGGACTGGAAAAAATGTGGGGGTATCAACTCCGCATATCGGACTCGAACTCCCACGTAGCCTCCTCAGTTGGCTGACCTCTCCATTGCACTTTCACAGAAGGAAAACTCTTCAATCTCAACTTACGAGCCTACCGGTCTAGAATAGTCACCAACTCTTCCTCATAGATCAAATTTTCATCAAGTTGCATCGTGCTGAAGTCTAAAACATGTGATCTATCCTCATGGTGCTTCCGAAGCATGGAAACATGAAATACTGGATGTACCCCTACCAGGCTAGGAGGCAATGCAAGCCTATAAGCAACCCCACAAATCTCTCCAAGATCTCAAACGCGCCAATAAACCTCATGTTCAACTTGTCCTTTTTCTCGAACCACATCATGCCCTTCATGGGCGATACTCGGAGAAGAACCTTCTTACTCACCATGTAAGCCACATCTTGAACATTCTGGTCCATATAACTCTTCTTCTTGGACTGAGCTATACAAAGTCGCTCCTGAATCACCTTAACCTTCTCCATAGCATCACGGACAATATCAGTGTCCAACAATCTGGCCTTTCCAGGCTCAAACCAGCCAATCGGTGAATGACATCGCCTCCCATGTAAGGCCTCGTACGGAGCTATTTGGATGCTCGACTGATAGTGTTATTGTAGAAGAACTCCACTAGAGGTAAGAACTTGTTCCATGAACCTCCGAAATCAATAACGCAGGCACTTGACATGTCCTCCGAGATCTGTATAGTGCACTCGGATTGTCCGTCCATTTGAGAATGAAATGTGATACTCAGCTTGACCTGCGTGCCCAACTCACGCTGCACGACTCTCCAAATATATGATGTGAATTACGTGCCTCAGTCAGAAATGATGGAAATAGGCATGCCGTGCCGGCGGATAATCTCTTAGATATAAATCTGAGCCAACTGATCCACAATAAGCCAAACTACATCATACTTCCTCAAGGTCCATGGTAGTCCTACCAAAAAATCCATAGTGAAGCGCTCCCACTTTTACTCCGACATCTCTAATCCTTGAGTCAATCTATCTGGTTTCTGATGCTCGTACTTCACCTGTTGGCAAATTCAAGCACCGAGAGACATAAGCAACTATATCTTTATTCATTCTCTGTCACCAATAGTGTTGTTTCAAGTCACAGTACATCTTCGTGACACCTAGGTGAATGGAATAGCGCGAACTGTTGGCCTCCTCAAAGATCAACTCTCTCGACCCAGCAACATTTGGAACACAAATTCGACCTTGAAGCTGTATAACACCATCATCTTCGAGCATAACCTCCTTAGCACCATGCTGCTGCACTGTGTCATTCAACACCAACAAGTGAGGATCGTCAAACTGGCGAGCCTTGATGCGCTCCAACAACGATGACTATTCCATAACATATGTAAGAACCCGGCTAGGCTCAGAAACATCAAATCTCACAAACCGATTGGCCAAAGCCTGAACATCTATGGCTAGTGGCCTCTCTGCTGCTGATAAATATGCCAAACTGCCTATGCTCTCAGCCTTCCTACTCAATGGTGATATCATAGTCTTTCAACAACTCTAGCCATTTTCACTACCGCAAATGAAGATCTTTTTTGCTTGAATAGATGTTGGAGACTCCGATGCTTGCAATAGACCTCACATGGAATGCAATATAAATAGTACATCCAAATCTTTAGCGCGTGAACAATGATGGCCAACTCAAAATGCACAAGGTACTTCTTCTCATGAACCTTCAACCGAAGAGATGCGTAGGCAATGACCCTACCATCCTGCATCACTACTGCACCAAGTCCAATAAACGATGCATCATAATACACATGTAAAATCCCAAACATGTAGGAGACACCAACAGTAGACTGTAGTCAATGCAGTATTGAGCTTGTGAAATCTCAAATCATACTCGTCGAACCATCAGTAAAGAGCACCCTTCAGGGTCAATTTGATCAATGTGGCTGAGATAGATGAAAACCCCTCCACGAACCGGCGATAGTAACCCGCTAAACCCAAGAAGCTCTGAATCTCTGTAGCTAAAGTAGGTCTAGGCCAGTTCTGAACCGCCTCAATCTTGTTAGGATCTACCTTAATGCCCTTGGAAGATACAACATGGCCCAAAAAGGCAACCGAGTCCAACCAGAACTCACACACTGAAAACTTGGCATATAACTGACGATCTCTCAAAGTCTGATGTACGATCCGCAAATGCTGCTCATGCTCCTCTCGGTTGCGGGAGTAAACCAAGATATCGTCAATGAAGACAATAAAAAAAATAATTCAGATAGGGCTTGAGCACCTGGTTCATCAAATCTATAAAGGCTACTATGGCATTAGTCAAGCCAAATAACATTACTATGAACTCGTAATGACCATACCGAGTCCAAAAAGTTGTCTTAGGGACATCTGTTGTCGTAACCTCCGATAGTGACCAAACAAGCCCGATAGACCTAGAATACCATAATAGAATCCCCCACCAGCATAGACACTTAAATATGAGCACTCAAAAATCAAGAGACATATCCAAATATGATGCAAAATACGATTACACATACGAATAAGTAGCGCCGGATAAAATAAAACTGCTGCATCGCTATGGAAAACTGAAACAATACTTATGATGACCGCATCGGACGACTCTACCTCAGATCTAGCTGAAAATGTATAACGGGGCTGAGCCCCACCAATCTAACATCCGCCTCTCGGACGGCCTCTAACTTGTTGGCCTCCACCTCTAACGGCTTGACCACCACCTCGGGCTGCCTGACCCCTACCTATAGTTGGTTGAGCGGGCGGTGGAGCAACCGGTGCAGGAATCATGGCATGAGTACCCTACTATGGCCTGATGCTCCTCCATCTCGGACAGTTTCTCCTGATATGACTTGCGTCGTCGTACTTGACTGGTGGGATGACCCCTGCCCCCGGACGAGGCACCAATAAAACCACCAAAATGACGAGGCCTCTTCTCAGATCCTGCAGCTCTTTTCTGGCCACGAATCCTCTAGATCCGCCTATCTATCTCCACAATCCGAGTAAACGTAATATCATCCTCAATCTCTCTGGCTATTTGTGGCCTAATACCATAAGAAAGGACATCTATTGATCTCCTCACCCTCTCCCCCCCAATAGGGATCAAGACAACTGCTTGGGGAGACATGTCCATAAGTCTGGTCTCGTATTGGGTAACAATCATGCTACTCTGCAGTAGATGCTCAAATTGGCTGCGACAGTTCTTTCTCAAAGTAAAAGGGACGAACTTCTCCAAGAAAGGTGTGAGAACTGATCCCAAGTGAGTGGAGGTGAACCTGCTGGTCTACCATGAACATAGTCCTGCTACCACCTCTTGGCGGAACCGTGCATCTGAAACACAACGAAGTCGACTCCATTGGACTCCACAATACTAATGTTGCGCAACACCTCATGAAAACGGTCAAAGAAATCTTGTGGGTCCAAATGTACCACCAAAATGAATAGGAAATAGCTTGGTGAACTTATCTAACCTCTTCAGCCCCTCTGACGACAAAGCGGGTCCCTCCCCGGGCTGTGTAGCAATAACATGCTGAACTGCTCCAACTGCTGGAACTGCCAGAGTCTGATATTCGTGAGCCGTCGTCTCTGGTGTGTGAGTAGCAGGAGTCTGAGCTCCTCCAGCCTAAGAGACGAGTGGTGCTACAGGAAATGCACCGGCCTAGGCCAAGCTCTCCATAAGACCAATAATATGGACAAGAGTGTCCTGAAGTATAGGGTAACAATGAAACCCTCTGGGACCTGAGCTGGTCCAACTGGCCCGGCTGAAATAAGGAGCTTCTCCTCTTGCTTTATTAGAGGCTCTGCAATAGGTACTGCTACACGGGCGCTATGCTAGGCTCTAACTTTGCCTCTGGCTCGACCTCGGCCCCAACCCTTACCTATCCTAACCATATGTGAGAGAACAATTATAGAATGATTCAAACTTCCGTGATAGAATAAAGTCGCACGATAGAGAAAGAAAGAAGTGACATTTCCTAAAGCCATATAGCCTCTAGTTTATAAGTACAAATGTCTCCGTACTGATCCTCCAAACTCTACTAAGCTTGCTCATGACTCGTGAGACCTAGGTAACCTAGTGTTCTAATACCAACTTGTCATGACTCGAAATTCCTCCGTGATGACACCTAACATCCACTTGCTAGGCAAGCCAATGTCAGCTAAAGCATTAACCATTTTTAACAATTTAAAAGCAGAACTTTTATAATTAAAAACTAATATAATCTGAAATACATGTGAGTAATAAAATCGTAAAGCAGTCTAAATATATTCCAGATATCCGGAGTGCGACTAGAATAATACAAATATGATCTGAAATAAAGTACAACTTCTTGAAAGTAGATGAATAGTACAAACATGATAGAATGAGACTTCAGGGACTGTGATTGCCTAGCAACTCTAACTCAAGTCCTATAACAATCGGATCCGAGCAGTCTCCCCTACTCGCCGCTAGGACTACACAAGAAGTGAAGAAGTGTAGTATGAGTACAACCGGCCCCATGTACTGTATAAGTGTCAAGACCAACCTCGACTAAGTAATAATGAGGCTATGGCAAGACACTCACTATAAAACCTGTACGAATAATAATAACAGACTATAGAAGTACAAAGAAAAGCAATTAAATTCGTAAGAATGGACCCGGAGGTCAACTAACATAGGGCCCCGGAATAGCATCATTTTAAAAATACTCATATCACAGTACTGGAAGAACATTACAAGTATAGCACTACAACACATCATACTCTGTTGCGGCGCGCAACCCAATCCCAATATTTACCACAATACCTGTTGCGGCGTGCGACCCGATCCCAATATCACATCAATATCTGTCGTATTGTGCAACCTGTTCCCATTATCAATTCATTTTAATATTGTTGTGGTACGCAACCTATTCCCAACATCAATTCATTAACATAACAACTAAACACAACCCAATTCCGTAATCTCAACACAAAAGGAAATACAACATATAGAACATCAAGCAACTACCAGTACAAACGGAGAATAAGCAATACTTAGTATTCATAAACCTCAACAAATCATCATTACAAGAATAGAAAAAGGACTCGCCAAAAATCGAAATAACATAATAAAGTGCAACAAGTATTGTAAAGACATTAAAGGCAAGTAAAAATACGAGACAATAAAGATATACAATTTATACAGGTAAGAATGTATAGAAGGTTAACTAGTATTGAGAGAGGAATGAATAAATCGAAACAAGTAACAACAAAATAATAGATAGCAAGTAAGGACATGTGGCAATCAAAACATGTGACGAAATATATCATAGAATAAACGACGTCGTAAAGGTAAATAGCCCAACTCACACGCTTAACCCATGAAAGCGCATATACACTCGTCACGTCGCATATACGCCATCCCCATACATAATTCACGTAACAAATAAACCAACAAGTGCTAGTTCTCTCAAGTCAAGGTTAAACACGATACTTACCTCTTTCTGCTATGAAATCAATAATCAATCATGACTTTTCCTTTCGAGCAAACCTCCAAACCAACCAATTCGAGCCAAATATCATTCAAACAATTCAAAATAAGCTTTAGAAACTACCCACAAATGAAAAAAGGTTCAATTTTGATCATTTTTGAAAAAGTCACCAAAAGTCATCCCTGAACCCGCTTGGTCGAAATTTGAGATTCGGACAAAAATTCAATTACCCATTCACCCCAAGTTTGGTTATATGATTTGTTTTGAAAAATCTGACCTCAATTTGAGGTCTAAATCTTAATTTTATAAAATCCATATGTACTACCCAAAACCCCTATTTTCTACAGGGAATACATAGATTTGATGGTAAAAACTCATAAAACGTAATGGGATATTGATTGAAAATGAATTAGAGTTGTTTACCGATGAATTAGGGAAGAAAAAAGGTTCTTCAAAAATCGCCTCTAGAGTGTTTGGGTTTGAAAAATGGCATAAAATGAGCTTAGTCCCAATTTTTCCCTATTATACCTATTTTCCAGTATCTCAATTGCGAACTCGAGTTTGCGAAATACTAACCGCAAAAGCGACGAGCGCAATAGGCCCCAAGAAGTCGGAATTACGACAAAAGGTTCGCATCTGCGACTGCCCGACGTGTGCATTTAAGATCAAAGCTTCCGATTTCCGAAGCAGGCCAGCCTTCCCAAGTGTTGCAAATGCGATAGGTATTTCACATTTGCAGAGCTCCCACCATCCGCATTTGCAATCAAAACTTTGCATATGCAAAGTGCCCATTCCTTAGCTCCCTTCGCAGATGCGAGCAGTCACTCGCAAAAGCGAGGCTCGCATTTGCGAGCAGTATCTTGCATTTGCGAGATCTGCAAGTTGACACTAGCAACAACGATACATCAGTTGTTCCAGACTCATCTACGACGCACCCAAAACTCATCCGAGCCCCTCGGGCTCCATAATGAACTTGCACGCAAGTGTAATAACATTCTATGAACTTCCTCGCTCACTCAAATCATCAAAATAACATCAAATAACACGAATCGATCATCAAAACTCAAGAATTTCAACTTAAAAATCATTTTCACAATTTTTCAGATAACGCGCCGAAATGCGCTCGGGCCACCTTGGACCCCAACCAAACATGTGTACAAGTCCAAAAATATCATACAATTATATTGGAATCATCAAAACACCGATCCGAGATCGTTTACGAAGAATGTTGACTATGATAAACTCAAGTCTCAGTTTAGGCCAAAAATCACATTTTCTTCAAAATACGTAAAAGCTTTTCGGAAAACAATACAGACCACACACACAAATCGATAAACAACAAAGGAAGCTATATGAGGTTTCAAAACACGAAAATTAAGGCCATTGCTCGAATTGACCTATCGGGTCGTTACATAAATACATGAGCAACTTATAAGATTTGATGAATGTCGTGTTCAAGTCATTTCTTAGCACGCTTGTGATATTGTTTATTAGCCGGCATCTTCAGTGGCTTAGCCACATACAAAGAAGGATAGTCAGTTGAACACCCCAAAAAATTATATAGTGTATATAAAAAATTATACCGTACATATATATTAAAAATTAATATATATATATATATATAAAATCGTTAACACTCTTAACGAAATTTTTGGCATCGCCGTTGGACATCTTGGTGTATTCTTGCAAATAGGAACATGAGAATCACTTGAGGACAACCTTGCACACACTTTGGGAAAACAATCTTTATGCTAAGTTCTTCAATTGTGAAATTTTATTATAGACGTGATCAAAATTAGCAATACAATGTTTATGTTCCGAACCAAATATTGTACTTGTAATTAGGCGGAAAAAGAATTATGTTTCCTAATGAGACCAACCAATCAGTTCCTTATGAGAGTACCTCAAATCAAGCTGGTTTTCTAAGATCGATGGATCAATATGAAATTGCTAGGAACTTCAACTCAGGCATCAATTTACTGGTATAACAATCTCAAGTTCAGTAAATTTTCAGCACAAGCTAAAGTCTACTCAGCACTTGATCACCTATCGATTACCTGACATATTCTCTAGATTCCCTCGCATTCTGCGATTGTTCTATATAACTATTAATTGTTTAGCTTGTTCAAAAATATTTTCCAATCCAAGAAGCATTGACTAATTTTGCAAGTAAATAAACACGAATGCTTTTAAAAAATTAAATAAACAGAAGATATTAGTAGCTAGCCCCAACTTCACACGTCTTTCCTCCTACTTTTAATTGTTAAAACAACCATAGAATAGTCAATTTAGGAAAGTGATGTCCGCACTCCATTTTATAGTCGTTTTTTATTTTATTATTTAAATTACTTTATTAATCAAGCACAACGATCGTGCATTATTTTTTCCACATAACTGAAGTTGAAAAATGCAAAACAAAAAGAAAGAGAGAGAGACAATGCTAAAACATGATGTAATAAGCATGCTTTTCTTTTTTTCATACAAGAAAAAATTCTGGTATATGCGGTCAAGGAAAGGTATTTTATTATAAATATCTGAATGTTCACTATAGTACTTGCAAATCTCCACAATTCTTCAAAAATAATCGTAGTTTGGGAGTTGGTGACAGGTGCATCAGAAATTGAGTGTTGGTGACAAAGTGCATTAACGGAAGTTGAAGAAAGGTGCTTCAACAAAATTGGTTGTTGATGACAAAGTGCACCAACAAAAGTTGATGTAACGACCCGACCAATCATTTTGAGAATTAGCGTTTCGTTCGGTGGTTTAAGCTCTCGAGTCGCTTCATATTGTCTATAATGACTTGTGTGTGCGGTCGGATGCAGTTTTAGGATGATTTGGGATTGATTTGGAAGATGATTCTTGTTCTAGAAGCTTAAGTGTAAGAGTTGACCGGAGCTTGACTTTTGTATAGACAGCTCCGAAATGGTGTTTTGATGATTTCAATATATTCATATGATGATTTCGGACTTAGGCGTATGTCCGGATTTGGATTTGGAGATCGGTAGGTAGATTTGATGCATTTTGGCGAAAGTCGGAACGTTCAAGGTTTGGAAGGTTGAGAGGTTTGACCAGGAGTTGGATTTGTTGATATCGGGTTTGGATTGTGATTCAGGGAGTTGGTTTAGCTCCGTTGTATTATTTGGTACTTGCATGCAAAATTTGAAGTCATTCCGAGTTGATTTCATATGATTCGGCACTAGTTGTAGAAGTTGAAAGTTTATTAGTTCCTTAGGTTTGAATTGAGGAGCGATTCGTAGTTTTGATGTTGTTTGATGTGATTTCTGGCCTCGAGCAGGTCCGCGTTGTGCTATGGAACTAGTTAGTATACTCGAACGGGGACCCAGAGGCCCGGGGTGTGTTTCGGATGGGCTATGGGCTATTTTCTCATGTTTTGGATTGCTGATCTGATATCTGGTGTTTTCTTATTCGCGATTTGGGGGCAGGCAATATTTGTTCATGGTGTTCGCGAATATGCCAACGCGTTCGCGAAGCTTGGAAGAATTTTGTCTTCGTGTTCGCATACTGTAGTCCGCGATCGCATTGAAGGTAAGGCGGGAAGGGCATCTGACAATTTTATCTTCGCGTTCGCGAGGGCAACGACGTGTTCGCGTAGTGTCTGAGATCTTGGTTACCACATTTGCAACCCTAATGTCGTGTTCGCATAGCACAATTTTGCAGCTGATGATTTTGTTCTTCGCGATCGCAATGTATTGTATCTCGGTAGAATATAAAATTACTCTATTTTAAGGGTTATGATATTCTTTCACTTTTTGAGTTAGAGAGCTCGGATTTGGGCGATTTTGGAGGAAAAGTTTCACGTGTAGGATTGGAGTAAGTGTTCTTTTACCGGATTTTATTATATTTCATGATTCCATCTTTGTTTTTATCATTAAATTAGTGATTTGAAATGCAGAAATTGGAGATTTTGTAAAACCTTTCTAAAATGTAAAATGAGGATATGAAGGCCGATTTGATGGTTGAACTCGTATCGGAATGAGTGTTTGAATTTTTGAGTTTTGTCGGATTCCAAGATGTGGGCCCGTTGTCAACTTTTTAGTTTACATTAAAGATATCCGAAATTATTTTCTATGCTTTTTATTTATGATATCAAGTTATTTTGGCTAGATTCGAGCCGTCCGGAGGTTGTTTCACACGAGATGGTCATTTTAGATTATTGATTTTGGTTCTTTGATTTGAGTTGGGAGTAGCACTTTCCCCGGATTATTGATTTTGTTTCTTTGAGGTAATTATCTTGCCTAACTTTGTGGGGTAGAACTACTCCTTAGGATTTGAGTTGTTTGTGCTATTTGTGTTGTGTGAAAGCCGTGTACGCGAGGTGGAAAGTGCGTACTCGGACTTTTATGTGAAAATTGACCGGTTTCGACTCTTAAGCTTCTTTCATGTATTTATTTGAACCTGTTAGCACACGTTATATCTTTATTTGTCATGTTTATCCTCACATGCTTATTTGAAGTTGTTCTTACATGTCATATCCTTTATTTGTCATACTCTTATATGCTTTATTTGAAGTTGTTACCTCTTTTATTGTAATGTGACCTACTTTTTTTATTGAGTTACTCTTAATTGAAATTGTTGTTACATGATATTCTCTTGTTGCTAAGCTATTCTCATGCATTTAGACGTAGGTGCTAGTTCATGCCATCTTTTCATTGTTAGCTTATTTCACACACTAGATTTGGAAGTTTTCCATATCATAGAAATAACTTTAGTATTGAGTTTCTTCTCAACCAATTAATTGAAGTTGAAGTTATTGAAAGTCATTAATCTATTTTAATTAAAGTTGTGTTTAAAGAGGATGTTGTTCATTGTTGAGTTACCTTCTCGTTCCTTTTGTTGTTATTGAGATTCTATACATATCAACGGCCAATTTTGACCATCCCTTTTAAAATTAATTTACTTATACTTAATAAATTATAATAAATATTTTTAAAATATTCTGTAGTACTATTTTTATAAATTAATTAAGTATTGGTTTTAAAATAAATCACGTCATATTAATATTATGTAATTACAAATATAGTTATTATTCTAAGATTATTAAAATAACCTTTATATATACATTTCATAGGTTCTATAATTAATTTAATGAATTACTCTTTAATTTCTAGTTAATTAGGCTACAATGTTAAAAATCCGAAATTAGTGTTGCAATTTAGAAAATAAAATATTTTTTTATTAATAATTAACTAAAATAATTAGTAGTATATATAATAATTATAATTTTACCACATTTTATTGGAAATTGCTAAGTCTATTTAAATTAATTTAAAAAAAAGTGATTAAAGGACAAATGGCTATGATTGCAATTCTTAATTAAATGGAAAATGCCATATTTTTTAAATTATTTTGGCCCAACATGCTATCCCAATACAAAATATACCTAGTCCAAATACTCTATCTCCATTCAAATGTGGCAATCCAGGACACTCTCTTTTTACCAATCACTGCGTGCCACATCACCCTCCCTCACCACTCACAAAACAAATGCACTCGCATTTGAGCCGCTGATTCATCTAATCAATACTTCGCATTTTATCTTCAATTTTCTTTGGATTTTAAACCCCCTCCCCATAGATCTTATCCCCACCGTCCAAAATCGCAAAATCTAATGGACACCAAACTCCCCCCCCCCCCCAAAAAAATACCATAAATGATCAAATTATCATGATCGTTGATCATCAGATCTAACGACCCAGTATCCGTATCTCGTCTTTGACCTAGAGACGGACCCCTATTCCCCCAAACCCTAATCATTCACTCAAAGACCTAGCCACCCTAATTTCCATTTTCCCTCTCTTTTCTCTCATCTCTATCAACCATCAATCTCCCAAAACCTTGCACAAATTTGTGCAAGTTCACTTGAAACCACTCTAAATCATCCATTCTGTCCCTGCTACACGACGAATCCTACTGATAATTTCAAACTTCATCACACAAATTCAAGAGCTCTCATCCGAAACCTTAAGCTCGAAAAGGAAAACCTTCAAATCACCTGATTCTCTCTCATGAGTCAAAGATCAAGCCTAAAACCACTATTTGCCTTCTGACTTACCGGGGTAGCTGGTTCGGATCCGGGGATGTTTCAGAAGAAGTTGAGACACTTAGTCTCAAGGTTGGAAGCTTAATTTATAAAGGTTGACCGGATATGGACATATGGGTAAACGACTCCGGAATGGAGTTTTGACGGTTTCAATAGCTTTGTTGGGTGATTTCGGACTTAGGAGTGTGTCCTAATTGTTATTTGGAGGTCCATAGTTGAATTAGGCTTGAAAAGGTGAAAGTTGAAAAATTAGAAGCTTTGGAAATTTAGGAGTATGACCGAGAGTTGACTTTGTGGTTACCGTGCTCGGTTTGGGATTCTGATAGTTGGAGTAGGTCCATTGTATGATTTATGACTTTTGTGCAAAATTTGAGGTCAATTTTACTTGATTTGATAGGTTTCAACATCGATTGTAAAAGTTGGAATTTCTTAGTTTCTGCTAGGCTTGAACTGAGGTGTGATTTCTGTTTTGATGTTGTTTGATGTTATTTGAGGCCTCGACTAAGTTCGTACCATGATTTAGTAATTATTGGTATATTTGGTTAAGGTCCGGGGGGCCTCAAGTGGGTTGTGGATGGTTAACGAATCAAATTTTGGACTTGGAAGACTGCTGAAGATTGCTGGTGTTCAGGTTTGGTTTCCTTATATGCTATCTGGTGGGAAGGTCCGTGATCACGTAGGCCAATTTAGCAGCTGAGCTTTTTTTTCTATGCGATCGCTAGTCCTGGTATGCGATCGTGTAAGCTGGGGAATTTGTGCATCGTGAACGTGTGGGCTAAGCCCCCTTCGCGAAGAGGAAAGGAGGCAAGAGCTGGTCACGCGCGTTGTTCTATGCGAACGCGTAGGTCTATTTGCGCTCGCGTAGGCCTGGGAAGCCTATGCTTCGCGTTCGTGTGAGTTTGTATGCGATCGCATAGAGGAAGTTCTGGGGGTAGTGGAGTTTGTGCTTCGCGACCACGAAGATTTTCCCGCTACCGCGAAGAAGGGACATCTGGGCATAACTTAAATATTTCAAAAACGAGGGTTTGAGTCATTTTGCATAATTTGATTTTGGAAACTCGGTTGGAGGCAATTCTTGGAGATATTTTCGAGGGAGTGATTGGGGTAAGTGATTCTTATTTAGTTTTGGTTAAATTCCATGATTATATCTTTGATTTTATCATTTAATTAGTGATTTGGGTTGAAAAATTTGGGGAAAATGGAGGAAAATTCTTTGGCCGAACATTGGGTATTTGAGTGAGATTTTGGTATCGGATGTGAGTAATTTTCGTATGGTTGGACTCGTTGTTGGATGTGTGTTTGGATTTTGTAACTTTTATCAGATTTCGAGACGTAGGCCCGGGGTTGACTTTTTTACTTTTGATTAAGAACTTAAAATTTCTATATGGAATTGATTCCTTTAGCTCGTGTTGATTGTATCAAATTGTTTGTGGCTAGATTCGGGCATTTGGAGGCAGATTCGCAAGGCAAGGGCTTGTTGGAGTAGAGTTTTGTACGACTTCAGGTAGATAACACGACCAAACTTGGTTTTGAGGGTGTGAAAGCCCGAATTTTGTTTAATGTGATTGGTGTTGGGTTGACACGCATGCTACGTGACGGGCGTGTGGGTGTGCACTGTAGGAATTGTGATTTAGTCAATTCCATAGAACTGTGTTGCTATCTTTTCTGAATATTATTACTATACTCTAAGTGTTAGAGCACTTGAGTTGTGAATCATTCTAGAAAACATGCTTAGGCTATATGCTAGTACTATTGGGACCCACAATGGTCGATCTTTGCCATTGAATTATTTGCTTAATTGTTGCTATTTACTCAGTCGCATTCATCATTGCATATCATATCTCAGTGTACGTTACCGTATATTGTCAAATTTTGTATCATTGATTTGGGATGCTTAGCATGAATGTTATGAGCCTGAGGGAGTGGAGAGATTGATGACTGAGTGAGGCCGAGGGCTTGTTTGCGAGTGACATTTATGGGATCGGTCTGCACGCCACAGCAGACTTTATTAATTCATGTCACGATTTGGCTTATTATAGAACTTGGGCTGGATCTGTCCCTCCAGAGTTTGCACGCCCACAGTGAGCACAATTGCTATTGATTATTTCCATTTGGGCTGGATCTGCCCTAGACTTAATTGCATGTGAGCTGGATCTGCCTTGTACATTGATGAGTTATTGAGGGTGATGAATGAGAATTGAGATAGTCTGGTTGAGCACTCCGAGAGTGTGAGTGCGGAGGCCTTTATTGTGTTGCATCACATACGATATGCGTAGTGGCATGTAGATATAAAGATGTTAAATTCCTCATATCATTCAGACTTGTCATATTTTATCTGTTATGAGTTAAATTGTTAAACATGGAAGCATGCCTAAATTCTTGTACCATTACTTGTAGATTATGAATTTCTGAGACATTACTGGCATATTTTTCGTAAATTTCCGTACTATTAATTCTGTTTGTGGGCTATAATGTTCGGTCTCGTCACTACTTTCAATCCAAAGGTTAGATTACTTACTTATTGAGTTGGTTCTACTCACGCTATACCCTGCACTTCGTGTGCAGATCCAGGTGTTTCCAGTCACGGTGGTTGCTGATTCACAAAGTTCAGTCATTCGAAGATTATCGAGGTACTTGTCCTGGCGTCCGTAGGCCTGGACTCTCCTCCCCTATCCCTCAGTTTACTAATTAAGTTTCTTCATTTCTTTGACAGTGTATCTAGCTTAGTATTTATAGATGCTCATGTACTCGGTGACACCCAAGTTTTGGAAAAATATCAGTATTGGGCTTTGATGGTATTATCCAGTATTGATGAGATTTTTTATGTATTTAAACCTGTTCTAGTGTACTTTAAATTGGAAAGAGTTTGTAATGTCTGGGTTGTCGGCGTGCCTAGTATCATGATAGGCACCATCATGACAGGTTGAGTTTTGGGTCGTGACAGGTTGGTATTAGAGACTAGGTTACATAGGTCTCACGAGTCATGAGTAGGTTTAGTAGAGTCTTTCGGATAAGTACGGAGACTTCTGTACTTATCTTCAAAATGTTGCCGAACCCTTTGGAAGACTTCACATTCTTGTATTCTTGTCCTGCGAATTTGTTGATTTCGAGAACTAAACTTCTATTTTCTATTCTCTCTTAGATGGTGAGGACACATGTTACCAGACCAGATGGATAGCCACTTGTACCACTGGCTAGGCCCACAAGAGGACGGTGTCGCTGTAGGGGCCACGGTAGGGTAGAAATGCATCTCGTACAACATCTAGGGCAGCACTTGCAAATCTACAAATTGCTCCAGCTCAGGAGCACGTTCCAGATGTGGTTGAGCCAGTGGGGCCAGCTCAGGCACCAGCTATGCCTATTGTGATTCCAGGTCTTCAGGAGGCTCTGGCCTAGATATTGACTCCTTGCACTAGCCTTGTTCAGGCTGTTTTTGTTCAAACTATGCCAGCCACTTCTCAGGCGAGGGGAGGTACTCAGACTCTAGCCACCCGCACCCCGGAGTAGGCGATGCAGAGACTTCAAACACAGGGGAGACTACCAGGCAGCCGGTTGCAGCTGATCAGGCCCAGGTGGGTCCTGTTATGGGTGATGATGAGTAGAAGAGACTAGAGAGATTTGGGAGACTCTAGCCTCCTTCATTCAGTGGGGCGGAGTTAGAGGATTCCCGGGACTTCTTGGATATGTGCCAGCAGATTCTTCATACGACGGGTATTCTGGAGACCAGTGGGGTCTCATTTACTACTTTTTAGTTTACCAGGGCTGCCTTTAGATGGTGGGAGGACTGCGAGAGGTGTAGGCCTGTCGATGCAGCACCACCTTCATGGCATGATTTCTTCGTTATCTTCTTGGAGAAGTTTGTGCCACAGACCTGCAGGGAGGAGCTGCGCATGGAGTTCGATCAGCTACGTTAGGAGGGCCTGTATGTGACCCAGTATGAGATGAGGTTTTCAAAGTTGGCTCGTCGCGCAGTTTGGTTGGGTTTCACTAAGAGGGAGAGGATTAGAAGGTTCATTGATGGGTGTATCGGGTGCTATGTTCGATGAGGTAGTCGATATCGCTCGGCGGCTAGAGATTGTCCGCAGTCAGGATCGTGAAGAGAGGGAGGCCAAGAGGCCTCGTGGTTTGAATGGTTTCAGCGGTGTCCCTTCTGGGGGTCAGTTCCACCACAGCAGGGGTCGTCCATATAGGCCCGCTCGAATGGCTCGTCCAGTTCATCATGGTGCATCAGCTAGCCGTGTACATCGGTCACGTGTAGTGATTATTTGGGGAATTGGAGACTCGAATTGGTCTCTTATTGCTTGGTATGGATGATTTGGACGTGGTATTGGGTATGGATTGGTTGTCTCCATGTCATGTAATAATGGATTGTCACGCTATGACCGTGATGTTGGCGATGCTGGGGCTGCCAATGATCGAGTGGAGAGGTTCTCTAGATTATGTTCTCAGTAGAGTGATTTCTTATTTGAAGGGCCAACGGATGGTTGGGAAGGGATGTTTGTCGTATTTGGCCTTTGCGAGGGATATTTGTGCTAGTACCCCTACTATTGATTGTGTTCCAGTGGTGCAAGACTTTCCGGATGTGTTTCCTGCAAACCTGTCGGGCATGCCTCCCGACGGGGATATTGACTTGGTGCCGGGCACTCAACTCATTTCTATTCCCCCATATCATATGGCACCAGCTGAGTTGAAGGAATTAAAAGAGCAGCTTCAAGAACTCCTTGATAAGGGGTTTATTTGGCCTAGTGTGTCGCCTTAGGGTGCACCTGTTCTTTTTGTTAACAAGTATACTTTGTCGCATATTGATGATCTATTTGACCAGATTCAGGGCGCGAGGGTGTTCTCTAAGATTGATTTAAGGTTTGGGTATCACTAGTTGAAGATTCGGGACTCGGATATTCTAAAGACGGCATTTAGGACCCGTTATTGTCACTATGAGTTCATTGTGATGTCGTTTGGTCAGACCGACGCCCCAGCAACATTCATGCATTTGATGAACAATGTATTTCAGCCATTTCTGGACTTTTTTGTCATAGTGTTCATTGATGATATCTTGGTGTACTCACGTAGCCAGGAGGAGCATGCCCAACATTTGATGATTGTACTACAACGGCTGAAGAGGAGAAGCTTTATGCCAAGTTCTCCAAGTGTGAGTTTTGGCTTAGTTCAGTGGCGTTCTTGGGGCACGTGGTGTCCAGTGAGGGGATCAAGGTGGATCCAAGAGATAGAGGCGGTTGAGAGTTGGCCCAAACCATCCTCAGCTACTGAGATTCGGAGCTTTCTCGGCTTGGCTGGTTATTATCGTCGCTAAGTGGAGGGTTTCTCGTCTATGCCTTAAGTTTAAAGGCGATGGGTATGGGTAGCCTTGCATTTATTCCTGTTGGTGAGAGACCGCTTGTAATTGATTTTTAGGCCTTGACCAACCAGTTTATGAGATTAGATGTTCCGGAGCCCAGTCGAATTCTAGCTTGTGTGGTTTTACGGTCTTCCTTATATGATCGCATCAGAGAGCGCCATTATGATGTTCCCTATTTGCTTGTCCTTAAGGACACGGTTCAACACAATAATGCCAAGGATGTTACTATTGGTATGATTGGATGTTAAGGTTCAGGGTCGGATTTGTGCGCTTGATGTAGATGGGCTACGTGAGTTGATTCTTGAGGAGGCCCACAGTTTGCGGTATTCCATTCATCCGGGTGCTGGGAAGATGTACTAGGACTTGAGGCAGCACTATTAGTGGAGGAGGATGAAGAAGGATATAGTGGGGTTTGTAGTTTGATGCCTAAATTTTCAGCAGGTGAAGTATGAGCATCAGAGACTGGGCAGATTGCTTCAGTGGCTTAAGATTCCATAGTGGAGATGGGAGCGTATCACCATGGATTTTGTAGTTGGGCTCCCACGAACTTCGAGGAAGTTTGATGCTATTTGGGTGATTGTGGATCGGTTGATCAAGTTCACGCATGTCATTCTAGTTGGGATTACTTGTTATTCGGAGCGGTTGGCTGAGATCCACGTCTATGAGATTTTTCGCCTTTACGGTGTGCCGGTGTCCATCATTTCAGAAAGGGGCACGTAGTTTACATTGCGGTGCAGCGGGAGTTGGGCACACAAGTTAAGCTGAGTACGGTTTTCACCCTCAGACGGACGGGCAGTCTAGGCGCACTATTCAGATATTTGAGGATATGGTACGAGCTTGTTTCATAGATTTTGGGGGTTCTTGGGATCAGTTTCTGCCGCTCGCAGAGTTTGCCTACAACAATAGCTACCAATTGAGCATTCACATGGCTTTGTATGAGGCTTTACATAGGAGACGGTGTTGGTATTCGGTAGTGTGGTTTGGGCCGAGCGAGGTTAGGCTATTGGTTACTGACTTGGTTCAGGATGCTTTGAACAAGGTTAAATTGAATTAGGATCAGCTTCGCATGGCACAATCTAGACAAAAGAGTTACGCCAATCGGAAGTTTCGTGATATTGCTTACATGGTTGGGGAGAAGGTACTTCTCAAGGTTTTAACCATAAAGGGTGTTATGAGGTTCGGGACGAAGGGCAAGTTGAGCCCTTGTATATTCGGCCGTTTGAGATGCTTCAGAGGATTGGAGAGGTGGCTTACAAGCTTGCCTTGCCACCTAGTCTGTCGAGTTTTCATCCGGTATTTCATGTTTCTATGCTCCAAAAGTATGTCGGCGATCCATCTCATGTTTTGGATTTCAGCACGGTTCTTTGGATGGTGATTTGACTTATGATGTGGAGCTGGTGGCTATTTTGGATTGGCAGATTCGAAAGTTGAGGTCAAAAGACATAGCTATAGTGAAGGTGTAGTGGAGAGGTTAGCCAGTTGAGGAGGCTACTTGGGAGACCGAGCGGGTGATGCGGAGTAGATATCCACGCATATTTGAGACTCCAAGTAGGTTTTTAGACCCGTTCGAGGATGAACGTTTGTTTCGGAGGGGGAGGATGTAACGACCCGGCCGGTTATTTTAAGTGTTGTCATCTCATTCCCCCATTTACTGCTTATTACATGCTTAATTGTTGCTATGTGACTTACCGAGGTAGCTGGTTCGGATCCAAGGATATTTCGGAAGGAGTAGAGACAATTAGTTTCAAGGTTGGAAGCTTAAGTTATAAAGGTTGAACAGATGTGGACTTATGTGTAAACGACTCCGGAATGGAATTTTGATGGTTTCGATAGTTCCCTTGGGTGATTTTGGACATAGGAGTATGTCCGGATGGTGATTTGGAGGTCCGTAGTTGAATTAGGCTTGAAATAGCGAAAGTTGTACAATTAGGAGCTTTGGAAATTTAGAAGTTTGACCGAGAGTAGACTTTGTGGTTATCGAGTTTAGATATGGATTAAGGGAGTTGGAGTAGGTCCATTGTGTCATTTATGACTTGTGTACAGAATTTGAGGTCAATCAGACTTGATTTAATAGGTTTCGGCATCGATTGTAAAAGTTGGAATTTTTAGTTTCCGTTAGGCTTGAATTGAGGTGTAATTCGTGTTTTTGATGTTGTTTGATGTGATTTGAGGCCTCGACTATGTTTGAATCATGATTTAGGACTTGTTGATATATTTGGTTGAGGTTCCCGGAGCCTCGGGTGGGTTTCAGATGGTTAACGGATCAAATTTTGTACTTGGAAGACTACTAAAGATTGCTGGTGTTCAGGTATGGTTTCCTTATACGCTATCACGTGGGAAGGTCCACGATCACGTAGGCTAACTTGGGAAGCTGAGCTTTTTGTTCTATGTGATAGCTTTTCCTAGTATACGATCGAGAAAGTTGGGGAATCAGTGCACCGCAGACGTGTGGGCTAAGCCACGTTCGGAAAGAGGAAATGAGGCAAGAGCTGGTCACGCACGTTGTTCAATGCGAATGCCTCGGTCTATCCACGATCGCGTAAGCCTGGGAAGCCTATGCGTGAGTTCTTCTTTGATCACGTAGAGGAAGTTCTGGGAGTAGTGGAGTTTGTGCTTCGCGATCGCAAAGATTTTCCCCCGATCTCGAAGAAGGGACATCTAGGCAGAATTTAAATTTTTAAAAAATGAGGGTTTGAGTCATTTTGCATAATTTGATTTTGGGAGCTAGGTTGGAGATGATTCTTTGAGAGATTTTCAAGGAAGTGATTGGGATAAGTGATTCTCACTTAGTTTTGGTTTCCATGATTATATCTTTGATTTCATCATTTAATTAGTGGTTTGGGTTGAAAAATTGGGGGGAAAACGGAGGAAACTTCTTAGGCCATATATTAGGGATTTGTGCGAGATTTTGGTATCGGATTTGAGTAATTTTTGTATGGTTGGACTCGTGGTTGAATGTATATTTGGATTTTGTAACTTTTTATCGGATTCCGAGACGTGGGCCGAGGGGTTGACCTTTGAGTTGACTTTTTGACTTTTGATTAGGAACTTAGAATCTTTATATGGAATTGATTCCTTTAGCTCATATTGATTGTATCGAATTGTTTGTGGCTAGATTCGGGGCTTCTGGAGGCCGATTCGCGAGGCAAGGGCTTGTTGGAGTAGAGTTTTGCACGATTTGAGGTAAGTAACACTTCTAAACTTGGTTCTGAGGATATGAAACCCCGAATTTTGATTAACGTGATTGGTGTCGGGGTGACGCGCATGCTAGGTGACGGGCCGTAGAAATTGTGATTTAGTCGATTCCATGGAACTGTGGAGTTATCTTATCTGAATATTATTACTGTACTCTAAGTGTTAGAGCACTTGAGCTGTAATTTGTGCTAGAAAACATGTTTAGGCTATATGCTGGTACTATTGGGACCCACAGTGGTTGATCTTTGCTTTAAATTTATTTGCATAATTGTTGTTATGTACTCAATCACATTCACCATGGCATATCATGTCTTAATCTCCGTTACCGTGTATTATCACATCATGTATCATTGATTGGGTTGCTTAGCATGAGTGTTGTAAGCCCGAGGGACTGGAGAGATTGATGACTGAGTGAGGCTGAGGGCCTGTTTGTGAGTGACATCTATGGGATCGGGCTACACGCTGTAACAAACTTTATTAATTCATGCCAGGATTTGGCTTATTATAGAGCTTGGCCTGGATCTTCCCCTCTAGAGACTGCACACCCACAGTGAGTGCCGTTTCTATTGATTTATTTGCATTTAGGCTGGATTCGCCCGGGACTTAATAGCATGTGGGCTGGATCTGCCCTGTATAGTGAAGAGTGATTGAGGGTATGAGTGAGAATTGAGACACTCAGGTTAAGTACTCCGAGAGTGTGAGTACACGGGGCTTTTATTGTGTTGCATCACATACGATATGCATATTGGCATGTAAATATAGAGATGTTACATTCCTCATATCATTTAGACTTGTTCTAGTTTATCTGTTCTAAGTTAAATTGTTAAGCATGGAAGCCTGCCTAAATTCTTGTACCGTTACCTGTAGATTATATATTTCTGAGACATTACTGTCATATTTTCCATAAATTTTCGTACTGTTGATTCCGTATGTGGGTTGTAATGTTCAAGCCCGTCACTACTTTCAATCCAAAGGTTAGATTTGTTACTTATTGAGTTGGTTGTACTCACGCTACACCCTGTACTTCGTGTGCAGATCTAGGTATTTCCGGTCATGGCGGTTGCTGATTCACAAAGTTCAGTCATTCGGAGATTATCGAGGTAGCTGCCGTGGCGTCAGCAGGCCTTGACTCTCCTCCCCTATCCCTCAATTTACTCATTCAGTTTCTGCATTTCTTAGACAGTGTATCTGACTTAGTATTTTATAAATGTTCATGTACTCAGCGACACTTTGGTTTTGGGAGAACTTCAGTATTGGGTTGTGACAGTTTTATCCTGTATTTATGAGATTTTTACGTATTTAAATCTTTTTTAGTATACTTTCAATTTGAAAGTGTTGGTAATGTCTGAGTTGTCGGCTTGCCTAGTACCATGATAGGCGCCATCACGACAGGTTGAGTTTTGGGTCGTGACATAAATAGGGCCTTGAATGTTCTCACCTAACATCTTCTACAGAACCACCTAACACTGAAAAAAATACACCAAGAACACTTAGAAATGGCAAGAATTAGTATAGTAGTTGTTGAATTTCTTCGACTAACCTTTTACTCAAATTCTAATTTTGCTCTGAGGTATTCATTTGGTTGAAGTCTCTGAGTTCTTGGGTCCTAACGGCTAAACGAGTTCTATTTGGTATGCTGCCCTAATAGAGGTCAGTGCACCTTCACCCGCTTTTCTTCTAATTATTTTACTTGAATGCCATGTACATGTTGTTGTTTTTCTATTAACTGTATTAGCTTATAATGTTTGTCATTATCCTATAAAGTGTTATCCTAGTTCATGTTAAAGTGTTGCTGATCGTGGCCATTCCTCATGTTTTCAGAATCACTTTAATTGGTATTGACTAAACTGTTACATGACTTTAATGATTTGCATCTCTGAGCCGAAACAGTCTACATGATTAAGTTTCCTTTACGAGCCTTAATAACGTTCAGATAGCTAATATGATAAAACTTCCTTAATGTGCTCTAATGACTCCCATGCTTGTTCAAACTTAGGGATTCTGTCAATAGTTTTATTATGATCTTTATTATGATCTTCATCTCTATACATTGTTTTCCTGCATACTGTTGTCTTATGGTCGAAATCACTGTCTGATAATCCTCATTAGGACAAAACCTGAGAGTTCATATTTTACACCCTTCACCATTTAACCGAAGTCTGAGAAATGCAAATGTTTTAAATGCTCTCTTCCTCTATACCTGTGTCTCTTAATTCTGAGAACAACTGTCTGAGTCTTCTTTACTATGATAATCTTATGGCACTTAGTTTCTGACTAGGGATTCACACTTAGATTCTGACCTTAGCAGACGTAGGCTAATTTGGCATCTAGATTTATTTGTACATTGCTTTTATTGTAGATAAAATTGCAATTATGTGCTTACCTACTTTATTTGCTCTATATGCTTACTATCATGCTTATTATTGGTACCACTCTTGTCTGTTACTGCTTTATATACACTGTCATCACATTTTTTCCTATCGAGTCTTGGCCGTACACTATCACACACAATGGCACGTGAGGATTGTCTTTTTCACCCCTCCGAACCTTCATTTTAAAGCTCTGTAGTTTTAGAGAATTGCTTTGTCAGGTCAACTGACATAATTTCCCGCAGCCTTTAGTCCAACTCAAAAGTAAGAAACACTATTCTCTAGAAAAATAGGTCATATTGCATAAACCTTAGGTGACCGTATCCTTGGCATCGACACACGATTAGGAAAGCCACCCTAATGTCAAACAGGTGCTGCACCCAACAACATGACTTCTATAGAAAGACAAACAAATTTGACTAGACACTTAAAGATCTGAAGCAAACACTTACCAAACATATTTCTTTTACCCACCTCAGAAGAATGAAAATCAACCGAAACGTCCCTGAGAGTAGCATAATAATAGGAGCACCATATAAAATGAAATAGTGGTGAAAGAATATTCATCGGGAACACGGAGATGAGGTTCGGACACACCTGGGGGCACTAACCGCATTGCTGAACAACCGAGCAGACAGGGTGCTCACTCACCTATTGATAGAATTTTGGTATCCAGCTAAGGTGGTGTTCAAATTTGCCAACTGTGAGTTTGTACCAACATTGGAAGAAGTCACAAGTTTCACGGAGCTGCCGTTCAATAGAAGGAAACCAATATTTCCAATTATTATGCCCGGTTACCATTTCCTGGATGCTTTAGGCCTGGCCAACACTAGGAGTCTCAGAAGAATCGAGGACGGATGGGTGTGCCTCGACCAGATGTTCGACTGATTTAGGCACCGTGAAAGCTACGAATTTTATTCAGGAGAGTTTCAATGTGACCAAGCGATGTGGGAGAGTCTTAGGCCTATCACTTTCTCAATGGCACTAATGGAGTATTGGTCTTCCTGCAGCAAAGGGGTTGGATCAACATCAACATATTACCTGTGGATCTGGCGACCTTTCGTGGCAATCTTCAAGGTACTTCGATGCCGATGGTGTTAGATGAGATGCTGAGGGCTTTGTCCGCCATTGCATGAGGTTATGATTTCTTTAAAGGTTGTAACTTGATGCTTCAGATCTGGACTACTGAACATTTCTTCCAGCGAGAGGCCACCATCGACTACTTCGTGGGCGTCAGTAACATGATCGGCAACCACTATGAAATAATGAGACATAGGGTCTCCCCACGTGGGCAAGGAGAGTTGAGGCAAATGCTGACAAACCTGAGCGGGGAATGGATCAACTGGAAGCAATGATGGTTAGGTGGAAGAGCAATTTTGAGGACTCATTCGAAATACTTCATTGAACTGATCGGACTTGAAGGAATTCAACCATATTCACCCTTGCGGGTCCCAAGACAGTTCAGGATGATCCAAGATGTGCCTCTGTGGACAAGGACAATGTTATACGAGGATGAGTATAATGGGCAGGTTCCAATCCCCAGGATAAGAAGGCTCAAAGAAGAGTGGAACGACCTGGTCGCAATGCCTATGGGTCAAAACTCGTGGTGTACTCCTGAGTATTACATCTGGATCAACGAGGAAGAAGAGTTGGCCCGGCCAAGCAGAGAGGGTATAGCTTGGTTAGAGGACGCGGTGGCTGCTTTGCAGATTTTTCATGAGATCCTACAACATTACCTTGTGACCACTTCAATGCACCATCAAGTAGTCCCAGGATCAATTAACCACATGTTGCCATATGCTGAAGATGATGATCGGGTAGTGGAGTGCATCTAAATAGAGTCTAACATAGAGACACAACAAGATCCGGAGGAGGAGTCAGAGTTCAAAGATGACGATGAGGAGTTTGAGGAAGACCTGGAGGAGGATCCGGAAGAGGAGCCAGAAGAAGAGGAGGACGTGGGAAATGACTCAAGGGATGCTTATTAGAGTTGGTTGATTTCCCTTTCTTTCCCTCTTTGTACCTTTATGCCTAGTTCTCTATTTACTTTCTAAAAGGGCAAGTTGTTCAAGCCCATCCAGTTCCATGAAATAGTGATGTAATCTTTGTTCCCACTTCATCTTGGTAGCAATCGACTATTTCACCAAATTGGTTGAGGCATGTACTTACAAGACCGTCACAAATTAGGTAGTGGCAGATTTCATCCGAAACAACATCGTCTATGGAATTGGGATATTGGAGTCTATCATCACTAACAACTCTGCTAAACTCAACAGCAACCTTATGAGAGAAATCTGCGAAAATTTCAGAATCGTCCACCACAATCCACAGCCTACAAACCACAAATGAATGCGGCAGTAAAGGAAGCCAACAAGAATATAAAGATAATTTTATGGAAGATAGTGGACAATCACAGATAATGGCACGAGAAACTACCTTTTGCTTACTGGGTTACCGTACTTCCATGAGAACATCTACTAGGGCAATGCCATATATGTTGGTATATGGGACTGAAGCCGTGATACTTGTAGCAGTCGAAATACAGTCTTTAGGAGTCATTCACGAGGCAAAACTGGATGACGTAGAGTGGATACGAGTCAGACAGGAGAAACTCATGCTCATTGACGAGAAAGGAATGGAGGTAGTATGTCATAGTCAACTATATCAAAACAGGATGGCCAGTGCATTCAACAACAGAGTGAAATCTCGCCAGTTCGCACTGGGCAACTGGTCTTGAAGAAAATCATTCCCCATCAAGAATCAGCCAAATGAAAGTTCACACCATACTGCAAGGGCCTTATGTGGTTCACTGAGCACTGTAGGGTGGAACTTTAACCGTGGCAGAAATTGATGGAAGAGTAAACACAAAGCCTATCAATTCAGACGCAATCTAGAGATACTATGTTTGATGACAAATAGAGTTAGGTTTTAATGTTAAAGAATTACGTTCAACCTAATTTCCCACGGAGGGATACGTAGGAAACCCACGTAGGGTTCGGTTTCTGTTCCCCATTTCTCTTGTAATAGAAAAACCAAATATCATTTTTTTAATGTTGCTCAAGAATTAACCGACTTGATTTCCTTAGAAAGGATTACATAGGCAATCCTCATCAGATTTAGTCGTCTTTTGTAATTGAACTGTGTTCTGGCCATATTCCATTTGGAAATGTAGGCATTTTGAGTCAGACTCGACCATTTTCATTCTTAATCTCATCATTTTGCATTTTTTGTAATCGAACTACGCTTTGACCTGATTCAATTTGGATACGTAGGCTACCTGAGACAGGCTTAGTCATCTTCATCATATCTTATCATAATCCACAAACTACGTTCAAAACTGATTATGTTTTGGATACGTATGCAACCAGAAAGGGTTCAGTCATAACCTTAGGAAAGCCTTGTAATGCATTAGTTCGAATTAGGATACAGTCGCGACAACAAGCAGCCGCGTTGTCAGAAGCATCACGAGAGGTCGACATCACCAGAACAAAATTTTCAAGAGGATACGCTCACGTGCGGAGAATATTTCGTAACATGTCCTAATCCAGAACGACGGAATTTGCCTTAAAAACAAAATATTTTCCCAATATTTTCTAAAGCAAAAAATTATATGTATTGTAATTTGTCCGTCTATTGAACTTCACGGTGCAATCATTTCAAAGGCCGGGAAAAACCAACACTGTAGTCGACATAAACCAACTCCCCCCCCCCCC
>MCJB01049430.1:201683-263899 GCA_002018475.1 Nicotiana obtusifolia
CCACTAAGAATTTTTCCTTGAATGCAGGGGCAACAGGGAGAAAAGAGGCATTAGGACCATACTGGGGCAAATAACAAACCCGCCACTTGCTTAAGATAATCTCTCTTCCTTCTTTACTTGAATTTTTCTGGTACAACTAAAGCTAACTGAATCCTTTGCAGGTACCTCAAAATTAGACAGCTGATACGAAAAAACTTGTATATGGCAAATTGTCAGCTCAAACAACCGGAGCACCCTATACAAATGAGCTGTTGACTTCACCAACTGACATCCTGGATATAGAAAACCATTAGCTTAAACAAACGGAGCACCCTATACAAATGAGCCGTCGACTTCACCAATTGAAGTCTCGTATATAGCAAACTGTTAGCTCAATCAATCGGAGCGCCTGTACAAATCGAATGTCGGCTTTACTAACCGGAGCCTTGTATATAGCAAACTGCAAAATTTACCAACAAAGCAACTCACGTCGCCGCTCCATCGCAATGGATACCATAATAGACAGTCGCAAACCTCGTCACAGATGTTCTGCCAATCGATGGCCATAACATAGCTTCGTTGCCAAGTGTATCTCTTGGGCATATTTTTATTTCCTTTGCTATTACATTGAATATTTGAACATTTTTCTCATGCAGCTTCAGGTATGATTATGGTTTAGTCAATCACTCCCAATTGCAGATTACTTTATATTTCAGTGCAAAGCTCTCCCAACAAGCAGAGACGCACTCTACAATATCAAGCTCTCCCAACAAGCGGAGACATTTCTCAATGCAAAGCTCTCCCAACAAGTAGAGATGCACTCTACCGATTAAGCTCTCCCAACAAGCGGATACAACTTTCAAATGCTCCGACAATTGCAGAACGGTACTCCGCCCGGCTAACAAATCGAGTCAAGATCAATTATCCCATTATCCCGATCCCAAATAACGGCTAGTTGGAAGTCATGAATTATCATTCCTGCATCATTTAAATCGCAACTTAATATACTCTTTATTGCAATATATTAGTATGCGTGTATTTCATTTGTTTTGCAGGAACAAACATTACCGCGTGGAACTTTTATTAGCAGCAGACCAAACTAAAGCACTATGGGGACAGCAAACCCAGTAGCAGGCCAAGGATCCAAGATCAAGACGACTAGTGAAACTCAAAATTTACAATCCTTCAAATCAAGTCGCAAAATTCAAGCTATCACGAGTGCCCAATCCTCAGTCTCGGCGTATCGTCATAATACGATACTGGGCAATTTCTGCGAGTGCTGCTTCCTCAGAAATCTTCACTCCAGAACTACATGAGGCCTGATCCTCATTAAACCCGAGGTGTGTAAGCAATTCAAAGACAAAATTTGGCCCCAATATCTCTAAAAATCTTCCCAATATCTTCCCAGATTTTCCCTTAATCTATCCTGCAACTCATAGTCTTCATGACACTCAGGCAATACATGCCAAAAGTCGGGACAAAATTGGCTTTGGGTTCAATTTCTTTGGCCGAAAACTCTTTCACCGCCTCCAGTCAAAGAGGGGAACCTGTTCACGGCCAACTTTGATCCCCCCTTTTTAAATTAATTTTTTTATACTTAATAATTTGCAATAAATATTTTTAAAGTATTATCTAGTTATAGAAACCTATTTTTGCAAGTTTATTAAGTATTAGTTTTAAAATTAATCGTGTATTATTAGTATTATGTAATTACAAATGTTTACTATTCTACGATTATTAAAATAACCTTTATATATACATTACATGGGTTCTATTAATTTAATAAATTACTCTTTAATTTCTAGTTAATCAGGCTGCAATGTCAAAATTCGAAATTAGTGTTGCAATTTAGAAAAAAGTATTTTTAAAAGTAATTAACTATAATAATTAGTATTATATATAATAATTATAATTTTACCATATTTTATTGGAAGTTGTTAAGCCTATTTAAATTAATTTAAAAAAGGGAATTACAGGACAAAAGGATACAATTGCAGTTCTCAATTAAATACAAAATTACCATCTTTTAAATTATTTTTGACCCAAACGTGCAAGCCTAGTCTGAAATATACCCAATCCAAATACCCCATCTCTATTCCAACATGGCAATCCAGGCCACTCTTTGCACCAATCACTGCGTGCCACATCACCCTCCCTCACCACTCACAGAACAAACACACTCGCATCTAAGTCGCTGGTCCATCCAATCAACAATTATCATTTTATCAACTATTTTATTTTTATTTTAAATACCCGCCCTAGAGACTCATCCCCACCATAATAAATCGCATCATCTAACGGACACCAAAAATCATCCCTAAACTCTTAAATGATCATATTATCAGTACATTGATCATCAGATCCAGGAGGTTCTATCTCTCGTCTTTAATTTAGAGACAAACTTGTATTTGCTCAAACCCTAATCATTCACTCAAATACTCGGTCGTCTTCATTTCCTTATCCTTTCTCTTTTCTCTCATCTTCATCAACCATAAATCTACCAAAATCTTGCACAAATTTGTGCAAGGTCACTTTAAACAACTTTCAAGCATCCCTTCTGTCCCTGCTACACCATGAATCCTGCTGATAATTTCAAATTTTATCGCACAAATTCAAGACCCCTAATTCGAAACCCTAAGCTCGGAAAGGAAAACCTTCAAATCACCTGATTTACTCTCACGAGTCAAAGATCGTGCCTGAAACCACTCTTTGCCTTCTTAAATCCGCGAATCCAACCGGCTATTTCCAATATCATCACTCAAAATTCAAAATACCCAAGCCTGAAACCTAGACTCAAAAATGCAACATCAAATCTCCGAATTTCCTTCGTGTTTTGTCAAATCGGAGCATGCACGGAGTCGTTCTTAAAGTTCATCATGAGGATTTGATTTTCAGAGGTCAAACTTAGTGACCTCTAGACATTAAGGTTTACTCGCTGGTCTGAATCTTCAACAATCAATGCTCAGGTAAACTCGACCCTATTTTTCCCCTCTGTCTCTCAGATTTTTCACTCGATTTAGCTATCATCATCAATCTTTTGTCACTTCCTACTCATGATTTTGAATCCTCTGAAACCCTATAGCCTTAATGGAATTATAAATAGGGCCTTTAATGTTCTCACCTAAAATCATCTATACAACCACCTAACATTGAAAAGAATACACCGACAACACTTAGCAAAGGCAAAAATCGGTGTAGTAGTTGTTGAATTTCTTCGACTAAGCTCTTACTCAAATTCTGATTTTGATATGAGGTATTCATTTGGTTGAAGGCTTTGGGTCCTAACGGCTAAACGAGTTCTATTTGGTCTAGTGCCCTAAGAAAGGTCAGTGCACCTTCAATCTCTTTTCTTCTAATTATTTTACTTGAATGTCATGGTAATCATTATCCTATAAAGTGTTATCCTAGTTCATGTTAATGTGTTGATAATCTGTGGTCATTCCTCATGTTTTCAGAATCTCTTTAATTGGTATTGACTAATCTGTTACATGACTTTAATGATTTGCATCTCTGAGCCAAAACAGTCTACATGATTAAATTTAATTTTTGAGCCTTAATAACATTCAGATAGCTAATATGATTAAACTTCCTTAATGTGCTCTAATGACTCTCATTCTTTTTCAAACATCAGGGATTTTGTCAATAGTTCTATTATGATCTTCATCTCTATACACTATTTTCCTGCATCCTGTTGACTTATGGTCGAAATCACTATCTGAAAATCCTCATTACGACAACACCTCAGAGTTCGTAGTTTACTCCCTTCACTATTTAACTGAACTCCAAAGAAATGCGAGTGTTTTAAATGCTCTCTTCCTCTATACCTGTCTATGTTAATAGAACATTTTACTGAGTCTTCTTTATTATGATAATATTTTTTCTGATTGATTGGTTGCACATATATGGGATAGTTTTACTAACCTGAATTCTTGGCAATACCAATAATCCCTCTGTACATACTCTGTTAAGGTTAAGTTACCCTTTTCATAACAATAGGTCATGGGTTTTGTTTGTTACAGTTGAATAGTAATTGCTATTAATCTGAACATAGTTGTCTCCTGTTTAGATATAAAATCTCAGTCTATATATCTGAGTTGAACTTATTTTGGCATAACACTTTCTTTGTCTTTAATCTCCTCATGGCATTGCTGACTTTGTAAAGCTTACTCGGCCGTTGTAAAAATCATTAAAGTAACTATTCATAGTTTTTGTAATATGTTTCCCTATTTTGGCTTCATGATTCCATGCCTTTGATTTTAAGTAATACTCAGTCCTCTCCTTACTGTCAACCTGAATTGAATCAGATCATTAAATCTTATGAGAAGTTCTTTATTGATACCACCTGAACATAATAGTTAATTTAAGGTTAATACTGTTATGAATGTGATCATGTTGAGCACCTTAGAAATTTCATGTTCAAATCTGTGAACCCGTAGTCATATTGAGAGTGTTGATCATGTTTCTAATATCTCTGATAACTTCTATAAAAGTGGTTAGTTGTAACGGTTTCGTCTAAACCTTTACTGATTCCCCTTTAAAGGGTTCCAAGTAGTGATATTAATCCATACATGTGCTAGGGGCAAGACCTAGGCTAGTCAATCTATAATTAGTCTATTAGGGTAAAAATATCTACACTTTCTGGGTTGCTGCAAACCTGAATTTAATGTTTTTTACCTTTACTTTGAATGTATTTCCCCAGTGTTAGAGATTTAGCTGTATCATGATATTTCTGTTTCTCTCCTATATGTGCTCGGAGTCTAATCTTCAAATTACTTGATGTGTGTATTGCCTATTTAGTGTTAGAAATATAGTCATAAAGATTGTTTGTGTGTCCCTATGTTATTTTGTTGGGAGGAAAGTATACACTTGTGGTAGGGGGTATTATGGTAGTTTGTTTACATTGAAAGGGCCTCATTGGCATTTAAACCCATAGGAAAAAATAAGTCGTTAGTGGTTACGGGTATTTGGGAGTGGAGTTAGAGTGGAGTTTAACTCTAGGTTGGGATTCTCTCTCCGGCACAAGCATTGCCCTGGTCCTTGAGTCCCATGGGAACTTTGAAGCGTCGGGGAATTCAAAGGGGGCATCGATCTTGAGTAGAACTCTCTCCTTAGCCCGTAATTCATTGACACTTTTCGGTCTCTAGGGGTTTAGTGTTTAATGACAACGAAAGATTTTCAATGTAAATTAGTTGCCATGTATAACCACCATATTAGTATGAGTTTTCTCATAGCGTTATAGTATTGATAGTTTGTTATATTTTTGCCTCTATCATTTGTTTATATTTCTGGTGCCTGACTTAACATATAGATATGTATCTAATGACCTTTTTTTTGAACATGTACCTTTGTTTGGGCCTGGTGAGTTCCTAAGGAACTCAGACACAAGCCTAGTACTGCTGCATTATTGGGAGTCCGGGGTCAGCTGTTGTCGTCCTTTTGTTGCTGGGCCTACCTCTTTGAGGCCCAAGTACCAGATTCCCATCCTCTTTCCCTCAACTCCTTTATCATTGTCTATTGCTTTTCTAGTTTAGCCCACTGTGTTGTTGCATTTGTTATATCTTTGTTATTGTTCTATATCACATGTATATAACACTCATATATTGGATTACCTGCTTTACTTTTATACTTTAATATCATATAAAACTTAGGCAAAACCTAAATAATATAGGATTTAAAAGGAATTAGTTAGTAATTAATCCCCATTTCGCTAATTATATTTTGTTTATATCATATTATGTTTTCGGTCACCTACTTTTATTAACAAGATTTTGAAGCCCATAACTTAGCAAAAACAGCATCCCTCATTTCTAAATGAAATCAGACCTGCATCACAAGCTTTATCTTCAAAGAGGCAAATAATAAGAATTTTCATAAAAACTTAAGTACTATCGCCCTAATGGATGTTTAACAAAATGGTCTTTCTTCAAGTCCTCAAATCATGGTATATCTAAGGATTATCCCATCTAAATAGAGTAATTTGCACCTCCATGCTTCAGAACAAGTTAGCTCCTTCTCACTTACTTTTTAAGTATTAAACATCCTTATATCTCTTTTCAAAAGGCTTTTTCAAGTATATACAACACTATTTTCTCTATAATTCATACCCCTTTTAAATTACACCTACCTTTTTGTAAGAACTATGTCCTAGTATATGGTAAGCCATGTATGTGAAACCCTGATTAAGGCATAATATGGATAGGCTAGCTCTTCAACCTTACATTGTAATTGAAGTAATCTATCATCAATATCGTACTTGTCAACTTTAGATTTACGCAACCACTCCAAGATTGCATTTTGTGTATTTAGAAATATTGGTTCTAGTTGGATGTTCACTAACATAAAATTCATCATCGAGTAGAGCCTTATAAAACCTACTGAAGACCTCACTATATTAGTATCTCTTTTATACTATCTGCAAGAATAAAGGCTCCTGGGCATCCTAATGTCATTCGGGGCTCCATTGTGAAAACTAAACATGATTGACTTTCTCTCATTATAGTATAATTAAAACCCTAGAAACTATGTTAGTTTCCCTCACCCAGCGCCAAACCTGGTAGCTCCCATCTAGGAGAGATCAAAAAGGCGAAGGTACAATTCAAGGTAAGCATGGTTTTTATCCTATAGAGTTGCAAGATTGTGTAGTGCTTACTCTCAAACTCTTCATTTACACAGTAGTGATATTTTTTGTTTCTCTCTTCATCTTTGGATTCCTATCGAATGATCCCGGACGTAATCCTGGACGTGAAGAATAAAATAAGAAGGGTTTTTCCTTGCTTGATTTTTAAATTTTGAATTCCTTTGTTCTTATTCTTAGTTAAATGTGTGGACTAAACCAAATCATAATAAAATTTGAAAATCAAGCAAGGAAACACCTTTTTTATTTTATTCTTCACGTCCAGGATTACGTCCGGGATCATTAGATAGGAATCCAAATATGAAGAGAGAAACAAAAAACCACTACTATGTAAACGAAGAGTTTGAGAGAAAGCATTGCACAATCTCCAAGATGATTTTTTTGATATTTGTCAATTAAAAGGAGACATTTTCACAATTTTTGTTATAGATATTACAGCTGCTGAAGCAGCCATTGGACTGGCTATTGTCTCATTAAATTTCCGTAACAGAAAATCAACTTTTTTCAAAAATGCAAGCAAGGGTAGCTGTGAAGCCTGTATTGGAAAGGAGGTTCAGAAGGAAACAAGAGAGTAGCCATACCTTTCAAGGTAGCATAGATAGCAGTGCGAGACCAAACGAATATTTCACGAAATAGCATGAAAGAAGTCCTACTAAACTAAAGAAGCAGATAAAGCATCGGGTCTTGGAGAAGAATAAGATCACATAGCAAAATTTTCAAACAAAGAATTATAATTTCTAAATAGAAAGATCTGTTTCTTTCAACACTTATTTATATTTTGACCAAAAGAAAAACTTTTCTTTGAATCATTAGTTATTCTATTTACTGAGGGAATAAGTGATGATCCGAGGATTCGAATCCCCTGCTTTTGCCAGCATGACAGCAAGCACAGACCGGCAGCAAGGAGTCAATTCAATGATCAAAGCATCGGTTGCTTCCACCCGTGGCCTTCTTCGACCGCCTTGACACCTTAATATTAAGGAAACCCTCCTATTCCACAAGTAGGTGGAGACTTGGAGGGTCGAAAACCCCAACAGGAAACCTTTCACCGCGCCACACGATTCTTTCACGAAGCGCTCTTTCCACTATGCCCCCTCAAGCAAAGAGATTTGAAGATACTAGGCGACCAAGTGAAAAAAAAAGGTCTGAGAAAACCTTCGGGTCAAGGTACTAAATGACCTTATGCAAAACCCTAACCCTACAACAGTCAAACTATAACCATCCGACTGGTTATTTTATGTATTTGAGCCTTGTTTTCCTTTTTGATATTTCAGACATATGTATTAGTGGTTTTATGACTAGTAGGGTTGGTTAGTTTTGTTCCGAAAGGTTTTGGGTTGATTTGGACCTTTTGGTTCTTGGCTTAGAAGCCTAACTTAGAAATATTGACCAAAGTTTAACTTTTATGAAAACGACCCCGGAATGGTCTCTTGATGTCTCTAATTGATTCATATCCTGATTTTGGACTTGGCTTATGCCGTAAATCGATTTTAGAGGTCCCTAGGTTGATTTGCCTTGTTTTGCAGAAAGTTGGCAATTTGAGGTTTAGAAGATTTTTCAAGTTTGACCATAAGCTGAGTTTTGGCTATCGGGTTTGGATTTTTTTTTTGGTACTTGAAATAGGTCTGTCATGCTATTTGAAACTTATCTACAAAATTTGGTGTCATTTTGATTTGATTTGATAGGATTCAGATGCTTGATTGCAATTCTAGAAGTTCTCGAACTTTTTTTTGAAATTCATGCGTTTTGATGTCTGATTCATAGTTCTAGATGTTATTTTTGTGTTTTGATCGGGCGATCAAGTTTGTATGATTTTTTTTTGACTTGTGTGGATGTTTGATTTGGAGCCTCGAGAGCTCATGCGAGTGTCTAATGTGTTTCGAAATGGTTTGGACAGAAAATAGGTTGCTAGTATGGTGGTGTCTCTGATGTCACAACTGCGAGCACCAGCCTCGCAATTGCGAAATGAACATGTGATGTTATGCCTCACTCGCAATTGCGAAGATAGACTAGTCCTAGTAGGATTGCATTTGCAATATATTTTGTCGCATTTGCAATGGGGACACGGTTCGCAATTGCGATTTATCCCTTAGGTTGTTAGTAGCCGCATTTGCGAGATTTTCTTTGTAATTGCGAGGGTGTCTCTTTTTATTTTCTTCGTCATTGCGAATCAAGTGTCGCAATTACGACATCTGCAACTGAACAAAAGGGCTGGAGGTTAGGATTTCAGTCTCATTTTTCATATTTTAAAACTATAGACTAGGTAGGATTTTCATCTACAAACCATAGACGAGGGGATTTTCATCTGCAAACATTGTGTAAGTAATTCAAATAAAATTTTAACTATATTTCATGATTTTATCATAGATTTAACATAAATTTTATGAGAATCAAAGAGGAAAATTAGGGATTTTTTTCAAAGTTTTGAAAAAAATAAAAATTTGAGTTTTGAGAGTCGATTTGGACTCGGATATAAATATAAAACACATATATGGACTCATGGGGTTATGGATAGTCAGTATCTACCTTTGGATCTGGATTTTGACCGGGCGGGCCTGCAGTTGACTTTTGTTGCCTTTTGAGAATTTTGTAAAGATCATAGTTTTATCTATTGTAATTGATTTTTCTTGCATTTTTTGATGTTATTAAGTCATATTTGGTTATATTTGAGCCTTGTTGAAGCAAGTTTTAGGGGAAAAGCTATTTTCGAGGGTTGATTTGGCCTAATTGAAGTACGTATCTTGCCTAACGTTTTGTAGGGGAACTACCCCTTAGGATTTGGGTTGATTGTGTTAATCGTACTATGTGGAAGACGTGTACACGAAGTTACGAGTGTGTACACGTGCTTTATGTGGCATTTTGACTGGTTTAAACTTTTAGACTTCTTCTATGAATTTAATTGAATTTGTTATAACATGTTACATCTTTTATCGTTAAATTTAATCTCACATGCTCTAATTGGCGTTGCTCATATTTGTTCTATTCTTTATTGTTGTAATTGATCGTATATGCTTTAGTTGAAGTTTCTACCGCCTTTATTGTCGTGTTACACCCTTTTATTATTGAATTATTCTTACTTGAAGTTGTTATTTCGTGGAATATCTTCTTGTTTTGTTATTGATGTAGAAGTTGTGAAAGTCCTTATAACTTTGAGGTTGAAGTGGTTAATCGTTGAGATATCTTCCCTTGTTGAGTATTCCTCATTTTTTTTTGTTATTGAGATTTTTGTATATATTGTGATTAAACCATGGGCTATATGTTGTGGTAACATTGGTATTGTTGATTTGACAAGTGTTATGGCATATGGGCACATATGATGCAAGTTGATTATTCTGTTGTGATATTGATACACATGTGTTTGGTATAAGGATAGAGGTTGATACGCATGCCGTGAGATAAATTGGGATTTTATATGCGAGTTGCTAGTAAGAGAATTACTTGAAGCCATGTTGTGAGATAAGGGATCTAAAATGCGTGTGGCTATTTCGGAAAAATATTTTAAAAATAAATGCAAGGCTTACGCGGTGATACAAGAAAAGATTGGGATTGAGAATGTGAAATGAGGTTATGAGGAGTGGTACCTCGGTTGTGATTCTGTTGTACATCCTATGTTAAAAAGCCTAGTTGGTTGAGCATTTTTTGTTGTTTTCTTCATTGTCTTACTTGTAGTTGTCTGTATTTGACTTCTTGTTGTCTCATTATATGTTCATTACCTGTTGCCTTTACCGCTTAAATTCCGTTGTTAGCTTTCATTAGTGAACTGCTAATCTGTCATTTACTTCCTCGCTTTCCATTATTAGACTTGTAATAACCTGGTTGGTCGTTCGAGAGTTGTAGCCCCGTTCCCCATTTATTGCTCATTTGGCGCTTCATAGCCATTATGTGACTTGCCAGGTTAGTCGGTTCGGGTCCGAAGGGATTTAATAATGAATTGAGACACTTAGTCTCAAGGTTGAAAGCTTAAGTTGAAATGCTTGACCGGATGTTGACCTATGTGTAAACGACTCCGAAAAGGAGTTTTGATGGTTTCGTTAGATCCCTTGGGTGATTTTTTACTTAGGAGCATGTCCGGATTGTGATTTGGAGGTTCGTAGTTAAATTAGGCTTGAAATGGCAAAAATTAAATTTTTTTGGAAAGTTTTACCGGGAGTGCATTTTTTGATATCGGGGTCAGAATCTAATTCCGGAAGTAGGAGTAGGTCCGTAATGTGAAATGTGACTTGTGTGTAAAATTTGAGGTCAATCAGACGTGATTTGTAATTTCGGCATCGTTTGTAGAAGTTGAAATTCCTTAGTTTTATCAGGCTTGAATTGGGTTGCAATTCATCTTTTTGATGTTGTTTGATGTGATTTGAGTGCTCGACTAAGTTCGTATCATGTTTTAGAACTTATTGGAATAATTGGTTGAGGTCCCGGGGGACATCGGGTTCATTTCGAATGGTTATGGGATCAAAGTTTGAGTTTGAAAGACTACTGTAGCTGAAGCTTTCTGGTGCAATCGCACTTGCAGAACACTGGTCGCAGGTGCGAGCTGGGGGTTGGGTCCGTAGAAGCAGCTTGGTGGCTCGCAGAAGCTAGTCCGCAGGAGCAGATTCATGGGCCTCAGGAGCGGAGAAAAACGCAAAAAGGGAAGGTTTATCGCTTCTGCAACGTTGCATATGCGGTTAAGTGTCCACAGAAGCAGAAAGGCTGGACAGAACATTTAAATTCAAGGGTTCGCGATTTTGCTTCATTTGCAACATTTAAAGCTCGGGATTCGGCAATGTTTGAGAGGATTTTCGAGGGGTTTCTTGAGCTAAGTCACTTACGCTCATTTTTATTCAATATTCTTGTTTCCTCATTGATTTTCCCACCTAGATTGTATAGTTTTGAGGTGTAAATTGAGAGTTTGAGGCTAGGGATTTGGAGAATTTGATTTGGCAAATTGAGTGACGATTTGGAGTCGGATTTTGGTAAATTTGGTAGGGTTGAACTCGTGGGTGAATGGATTGTCGGGTTTTGTGACTTTTATCGAATTTCGAGACGTGGTCCCGGATGCCGGTTTGAGTTGATTTTTGACTTTTGATTAATAGCTTAGTATTTTCTCATAGAGTTGATTCCTTTAGCTTGTATTGATTATATCGAATTGTTTATCGCTAGATTCGAGGCATTCGGAGGCCGTTTCGTGAGGCAAGAGTGTGTTGGAGTAGAGATTTGCTCGGACTGAGGTAGGTAACAGTTCTAAATTTTGTTCAAGAGTGTGTCGTGGACGTGCACTATAGGAATTGTGACTTGGTCAATTTCGTGGAACTGTGAAGATTAATAACCTGTTGTTATCCAAATACTCTCTATGTGTTATAGAAATTTAACTGCGAATCATTTTAGAAATTATGTTTAGACGGTGTATTGACACCGTAAGGATCCACAGAGGTCGTGTACATGCTGAATTATCTGCTAAATTGTTGTTTTGTACTCAGTCACAGTTTTATTTGAATACTACATCTCAGTCTCTATTGTTCATTATTGATATGTTACATCATTGTTGTTTGGGCTGTTTATCATGATTTCTGAGAGCCCGAGAGACTAGAGAGTTTGATGACTAAGTGAGATCGAGTGCCTGATTGTGAGGATATTTATGGGATCGGGTGGCACGCCGCAACATGTTTCATTGATTTATGCCATGATTGGCTTGTTATAGCGCCTTGGCTTAAGGAGCCCCTCCGTAGTCTATACACACCCCCAGTGAGCGCAGGTAGGTACCTATTGAGTGCGAGTGTTGAGTGTCGAGTGTCGAGTGCTGAGTGCCGAGTGCTGAGCGATTAAGAGGAATGACTTACTCTGAGGAATGAGTGATTGTGGGGTTGGAGTGAATGGGAGGACTGAGTACTAGTTGGTCTAAGAGGATGCATTTGACTTTCATTCTATTGCACTTCAGCTGTCATATATTAGCGTTTTGTAATTTCTGAGAGATATTATCTTCTGTTTCACTTGAACTTGACATGGAATAACTATTGCGGCCAAAATTGTCGAATTTGAAAGCATGCCTACCTTCCTATGTTGAAAATATTGTAATTGAACTATAACTGTGAAGCTCGTCACTACTTTCGGTCATTTATTTAGTCTTGTTACTTACTGATTTGGTTGCACTCACGCTACACCATGAACTTCGTGTGCAGATCCAGGTGTTTCTGGACACGGTGGGTATTGATTCCTTTACACAGTTGATCATTTGGAGATTTCGAGGTAGCGGCCCGGTGTTTCACAGACCTTGTCTCTCCTTCCTTATCTTTTTGCTTTATGTAATTAGATTCAGTCTATTATAGACAGTACTCCCAGATTTGTGATGTTTAGACGCTCATGTACTCAGTGATACCCGATGTTGGGAATTTCTATATTGGTTTTGACTTTCTATCATGTTTTTGAGAGTTTGATGAATATAAACCTACATTATTTTACTTTTCATTTAAAAGTGTTGGAATCATTTCGAAAGTCGGCTTGCCTAGTACCACGTTAGGAGCCATTACGACAGGCTAAGTTTTGGGTCGTGACAAGACTATACTAGTAGGTGTCTTGACCTGGCTTCGTCACTACATTACCAAGGTTAGGCTTGAATTTTATTTGGTACCTTTGTGGTGTACTCATACTATTCATCTGCATATTTTGTGCAGATTTAGGTACATCAGCTCGTTCCGGACGCCAGTGATTGTACAGTTATTTCTAGAGACTTCAAGATGTACCTGCTCAACGTCCGCAAGCCTCGGAGTCACCTTCTGTTATGTTCTCATTACTCTTTATTCTATTATCAAATAGTGTTGTATTAGATATTTTAGAGCATTCTGTAGAGCTTATGACTTAGTTCCACCGGTTTCGGGGATTAAGTTGTTGATGTTCCATTTTGGAGTTATTATGAGCTTTATAGGTTTATTTTATTATCTTATTTCTTTAAGGTATCAATGAATGTTAGGCTTACTTAGTTTAAATGACTAGGTACCATCACAACAACTTAGGGCGGAAGATTGGGGTCGTGACACAAACCTATTGAGTTTCTACACGGTAAACCAATTGTTAAGTTGAAGAAATGAGATGCTCAACAAACTATAATCCAACAGAATATTCAATAAGAACCTTGTTCGATTGGTTTGATTAAGAGCTCCCATTTATTGATCAAATTGACACTATCTGAGGACTATGTTCATTTATTATCCGGGCCTGCCTTTTATTTGAAAGCTCAGAGTGAATATTGGCAGATGAAAACATTTAAATAGTCACCATGGTGTAAATCTAATTATGAGGGTTTCTTTTCTGGACTTACTGCCAAATGTTCATGGAAAAGATTTTTTTTTTCAACTGTACAATAATGTAGGCCGACACTTATAATTGATTTGGCAACTCAAAATGGTCCTAGACCAAGTTTTGCAAAGGTAAAGGTTGAAGGTTATTTGCTTGGGATTTTCCTCAAAGAATCAAGATTTTTGAGGAAGATGAAGAAACTAGCAAGGAAAAATCATAACGGATCAAGATTAAATATGATTATCTTCCTAAATATCACAAACATGTAGTAAGAAGGTAAACAATGATAAGGATTGTGGAATCTTGCATCCGGGATTGATTCCTATTGTTCAAGAGGAAGGACGAACTTCTGGACAACCTAAAAACCTAGTTGGAACTGCTGCCGCTTCAACTAGGATTTTAACTAGTAGTAAGGTTGTTGGAAATCCAAATCACAACCCTATTGTTAAGCCTAATCAATCACAACAAGAGTGGATGAAATGAAGAAGTAAGAATTAAAATGATAAGAGGGGAAGGGAATATACCCAATAGACGGGAAAAAAAATTACTTTGGTGAATGTCAGTTCTAAGTTAATGTTTGTATGGGGTCGAACCTGATCGCTTGCATAGGAAATACCAGTTTTGGGATTCGACGACCAACGTCGACTAGAGTCACCAACCGAGAATCCCAAGACCAGACGAAGCTCGAAGCCAAAGCGCTCGAGGTGAGATCGTCGAGGCCGATCGGGATAAAACATCCTATGGTAAAGTTATCATATTTGCGCAACTGAAGGACCAGAAATCTTGCGATATACAAGCATCTCAGCGGGAATCGCGGCTCAAACCAATAAAGACGTTGAATCCATTAATTCTAGGAATATCTTACCTTGTAAATGAGATTTTTACCTTGTATAGGATTCTTGACCTTTCCTATATAAACAGACAGCCCCATTTGAATAAGGGACACGACATACAATCATTATACAAAAGCTATAGTCTACTCTGCTCGTTCATCTACTTCATATTTTATTTCAGAGGGCTTCTAACACAGGAAGATTACTCAATCTTGACGGTTTGCGTTATCCTTGTTCACTAATTTAGTCTCTATTTCTGTTTATTCTTTAACTGTATTAAATCAGGTCATGTATCCTTAAACCACATATAAATTTAATTGTTACTCGTAATCAAGGGTAAACAGTTTGGCGCCCACCGTGGGGCTAAGGATAATAGTGATCGTTTAATACAACTTTCTGTTACACAGACTATTTAACACTTGTTCTTTGCAGAACACCTTTTTCTTTCAGGTTACAGTACAATCATGTCACATTCTCAATTTGTGCCCCAATTCGTCGATGGCGAATTTAACCACCAGGGCGAAAATGACAACTTGGCACTCGGAAATGAATTTCCAATCGATGCTAACTCCCAAATAGCGATCGATGTGGATCGGACCTCTGGCCCATTGGATAGTGTTCGAAGAGAATACCGCTCGGCAAAATAGAACGACGAGGAGGACGGGATTAGCCTCAGGATGATATTCAACATGTTGCAAGCCTAGCAAGCGGCCATTGCTCAACTGCAAAATCGGAACCAAGTTTCGAACGGGGTAGGGACCGGCCCTCCTCGGGAAACTATCCCCGAAAATGAACCTATTACAGTGGAACCAAGCGAAGGCGGATTGGGGGAAAACGCCGGGATCATGAAAATGCTCGAAGAATTGGCCATGCTGGTCGAGTCAGGCGAAAAGAAGATCGAGGCCAATGATAAAAAGGTAGAAACATATAATTCGAGGGTGGACCAAATACCAGGAGCACCTCCGGTATTAAAAGGTTTGGACTCAAAGAAATTCGTACAGAAACCCTTTACATCAAGCGCCGCCCCAAAACCCATACCGAAGAAGCTTCGCATGACAGAGATTCCGAAATACAATGGGACATCTGACCCAAATGAGCATGTAACAGCATACACATGCGCCATAAAGGGAAATGATCTCGAAGACGATGAGATTGAATCCATCCTCTTAAAGAAATTCGGAGAGACCTTGTCAAATGGGGCAATGACTTGGTACCACAACTTGCCCCCGAATTCCATCGATTCTTTTGCCATGCTTGCGGACACCTTCGTGAAAGCTCATGCGGGTGCCATCAAAGTCAAGACACGGAAATCGGACTTATTTAAAGTTAGGCAAAGAGATAACGAGATGCTTAGGGAATTTGTATCTCGCTTTCAGATGGAACGAATGGACCTACCACCGGTCACTGATGATTGTGCCACATAGGCCTTCACCCAAGGGCTCAACGCTCGAAGTTCAACGGCTTCGCAACAGCTTAAGCAAAGCTTGATTGAATATCCGGCTTCCACTTGGGCAGATATACATAACTGATACCAATCAAATATTAGGGTCGAGGACGATCAACTTGGAGGCCCATCGGGATCCACTTACCCCATCAGCACTCATGATAGAGTTCAAAGAGATATTTATCGAGAGCAAAGATAGAACAGAGACAGACATCGACCATATCTTGGAGACCGAAAGGTCATTCCAACGAGGCAGGATTCCCCGAGAAAAGAAAGGAGGAACGATCTTAATCGAAGGAACTGAGGACCATTGGCGAGAAACAACTTCGAGAGAGCCGTTGGTCACCGAGAAGCACCACGACTGTCCAAATATAACTTCAACATCGACTCATTGACTCTCGTATCGGCCATCGGTCGCATTAAGGATACTAAGTGGCCTCGACTGCTGGAATCGGATCCAGCTAAGAGAGACCCCAGGTTGATATGTAAGTATCATGGTACACATGGGCACAAGATAGAAGACTGTCGACAGTTGAGGGAAGAGGTGGCACGGTTGCTTGAAAATGGGCACCTTCGAGAGTTTTTGAGCGACCGAGCCAAAAACCATTACGGGAATAGGAATAGACCAGTAAACCAGGAGGAGCCTCAGCACACGAGAAGAACAAGGTACGCAGTTTCCTATTTATTAAGTCAGTAGAACCTTAGGAGAAGTCAAAACTAGATACCCCCATCTAGAAAAATTAGCACTCACTTTATTGAGTGCCTCTAGGAAGATAAAACCCTACTTCCAGTGCCATCCTATATGTGTAGTAACAACTTACCCGCTGAGAAATATAATGCATAAGCCTGAGCTATCCGGCTGACTGGCCAAGTGGGCCATCGAAATAAGCGGGTACGATATCGAATATCAGCCCCGAACCTCGATCAAATCTCAATTATTGGCAGATTTCGTCGCCAATTTTGTGCCATCACTAATTCTCGAGGTGGAAAAGGAATTAATGACCAAATCGGGTACTCCTTTGGGAGTGTGGACCCTGTTCACAGATGGTGCCTCGAATTCGAGAGGATCGGGGCCTGGTATCGTATTAAAAACTCCAATCGGAAACACCATTCAACAGTCTATTAAGAATGTAAAATTAACTAACAACGAAGCGGAGTATGAAGCTATGATTGTAGGTTTAGGGCTGGCCAAAAGCCTGGGAGCAGAGATAATCGAAGTCAAATGTGATTCCTTCCTCGTGGTCAACCAAGTAAACAGGACTTTCGAAGTCAGAGAAGGGCGAATGCAGAGGTATTTGGACAAGCTTCAAGTCACGTTGCACAGGTTTAAAGAATGGACTTTCCAGCACATACTCGAGAACAAAACAATGAGGCCGACGCCCTCGCCAACCTAGGATCGTCGGTCGAAGACGAGGAAATTGAGTCCGAAAAAGTTTTACAACTCTTAAGGTCGGTGGTGGAGGAAGGCCATGCCGAAATCAATTCGACAAGTTTGACCTGGGATTGGAGGAACAAGTATATAGAATATCTCAGCTCAGGTAAACTCCCTTTGGATCCCAAAGAATCGAGAGCATTACACACAAAAGCAGCCCGGTTCTGTTTATCCGATGATGGGACCCTATTCAGAAGGACATTCGGAGGACCCCTCGCGATACGCCTTGGACCAGGAGACACTGAGTATATTTTGAGAGAAATACACGAAGGCTCTTACGGGAATTAATTCAGTTTCGAATCCTTGGTTTGAAAAATAATTCGAGCCGGCTATTATTTGATCGATATGGAGAAAGATGCGAAGGAGTTCGTTCGCAAATGCGACGAGTGCCAAAGGCATGCACCGATGATCCATCAACCCGGAGAGACACTGCATTCGGTTTTATCGCCATGGCCATTCATGAAATGGGGAATGGACATCGTTGGCCCTCTCCCTTATTCGCCAGGTAAAGCTCAATTTATTCTATTTATGACTGACTACTTTTCCAAATGGTTTGAAGCGCAGGTTTACGAAAAAGTTAGAGAAAAGGAGGTGATCGACCTTATCTGGGACCATATCATATTTCGATTTGGGATTCCATCAGAGATCGAGTGCGATAACGGCAAGCAGTTCATCGGCAGTAAAGTGACAAAGTTCTTTGAAGACAACAGGATCAAGAGGATCTTATTGACGCCCTATCACCCCAGCGGCAACGGACAAGCTCAGTCAACCAACAAAACCATAATACGAAACTTGAAGAAAAGGTTAAGCGATGCAAAGGGAAAATGGAAAGAAATACCGCCCGAAGTTCTATGGGCTTACCACACAACCGAGAAAACCAGCATCGGAGCCACTCCTTTCTCTCTAGTATTCGGAGCTGAGGCTTTAATACCAGTCGAAGTAGGCGAACGAGTGTCAGGTTCCGATGTGTAACCGAAGAATCAAATAGAGAAGCTATGAACATCAATCTGGAGTTATTGGACGAAAGAAGGGAAGCAGCCCTTGTTCGAATGGCGGCCCAAAATCAAAAGACGGAGAGGTATTATAACCGGAGAGCCCATCTTCGACACTTCCACATGGGAGATCTGGTGCTCAGAAGAATCACATTCAATACTCGAAATCCGAATGAAGGAAAGCTAGGACCGAACTAGGAAGGGCCCTATACCATCTTGAGGGTCACCAGAAAGGGATCTTATAAGCTCGGAACCACGGAGGGCAAACAGCTGCCAAACAATTGGAATATAAGTCACCTAAAGCGATACTATTGTTAAAGTATGTGATTTCAACTTTTCGTTTGTTTGTTTTGCTAACATCTATAGGTATTGAACGAGGCAATCTCGAACCAAGAAGCGCATGACACTAGGACTGAAAGCACGCATTGCACTCTTTTTCCCTTCGACCGGTTTTGTCCCAAATTGGGTTTTACGGCAAGGTTTTTAATGAGGCAACCAGTAATCGTGCTAACCTAGATCAGTCTCTCATCGAAGATAATAATATTTGGTGCACAACTTCGATCGACCATGATTATCAGAAGATCGCTTATCTACTTCGATTCATTGTTTGGTCATTTCAATTCGGGGGAACTTCCCATAGATCGTTAGGAATCAATGTAAGGATCAAATGGTCGAAAGTACCGTGCTCGAATAGATTGATCTACCCCCTAAGCAAATTGTACAAGCACCTAAATACTAATGAAAGCTTTTCGGCACCAATATCCTATCTCAGAGCCCAAGGGCCCCTTCAAGTTTTATTACATGATCAGAAATTAACATTGTTCAGAACTTCACACGAAAATTGAAGAGAAGTAAGACCTGTCAAGGCAAATCCTAACTCATAAAAGGCTAAGGCCGAACCAAGTAAAACTCGAAGAGGGGAAAGACCGGTTAAGGCAAACCCCAATTCCTTAAAAGGACAAGGCCTTATTGAGTTAATGAAACTTGAAGGAAAGTAAGACCTATTAAGGCAAATCCGAATTTGTAAAAGGCTAAGGCCGAATCGAGTTAAACTCGAGGGAAATTGAAATCTGTTAAGACAGAACTCCAATTTCTTAATGGGCCAAGTCCACATCGAATTAATAAAGTTCGAAAAGGAATAAGACCTATTAAGGCAAACCTCGACCCCCTTTCGAGGCTTAGCCTTATCCAATCGGCCGTGAAAGCGGAAAATCTACTGAGAAATAAGCTAAGTCTTAACTAAGCCTGAAGGGCAGAAACGTCTGCAAATTGGATTATCAGAATAGATCAAACACGAAAGGGGGATAAAAGAAAATCTTTTATATATACGAAACAAAGTGTGTTACAAAAGGTGAGAATCCTAGAAAGACATATTATACAACAGAGGACATCAATCAGAATTCTCGGAATCTTCTTCTTCTTTAGGGAAGGCCCGCTTTCTAGCATCGGCATCTTTGCTGCATCATCGACCTCGGTGGATAGATCGAAGCCTCGAGCTTGTAACTCCTCGAGAACGAAAAGGCGGGTTTGGCACATGGCATACTCAACCAGAATATTTGATTGCTCTTGGGCAGCCTCGGCATCGGCTCTGTATTGAGCTATTAGATCACCGGCATCAGCTTTGGACGTAGCGATCTCGGATTTTGCCGATTGCAGCTCGTTGACTAAAACATCACGATCCGAGATGAGCGTCTCAACTTGGGACTGAAGTGTATGGGTGCTCTTAGTCAGAGTCCCGATTTTCTCTTGCGCCTCTGAGACTTGTTCTTCCAAAGAAACTACATGAGGCTACAATCCAGAAAACGACCGGCCGGGTCGTTACACTCTGCCCCTATTGAACATACGTGCATTCCGAACGAGTCTAGAATCATACATGGAGTCTTAAATAGGCGTGGATAGCTGCTCCGCATCTCCTGCTCGATCTCCCAAATAGCCTCCTCAATTGACGGGCTCTTCATTGAACACTCGATAAACAAGGTGGCAATGCAAGTTTATAGGCCACCTCTCTAATCCTCTAAAGCACTTCAAAAGGGCCAATATACCGAGGGCTCAACTTGCCCTTTTTTCCAAACCTCATCACACCCTTCATGGGCAAAACTTTGAGCAAATCCTTCTCAACCACCATATATGCAACATCATGAATCTTCCTATAAGCATAACTCTTATTCCTAGACTGTGCTGTATGAAGCCGATCCTGAATCAACTCGACTTTCTCCAAGGCATCTCAAACCAAATCAGTGCCCAACAACCAAACCTTTCTCGGCTCGAACTAATCAGCAGGAGAACGATACCGTCGGCCATATAAGGCCTCATAAGGAGCCATCCGCAACACCCTATCATCTCTAATAAAAAACTTCCTTGGCATCACCATGTTGCCCCGTATCCTTAAATACAAGTTGATGGGGGTTGTCATACTGACGCACTCTGATGCGCTCATGTAAAGAAGACTGAGAAATCACGCAAGCAAGAACCCTGCTAGGCTTCGAAACATCTAAACTCACGAACTGATTGGCAAAAAACCTGAACATCTAATGCGAGCAGCTTCTCACCAACTAGAATGTATGCAAGGCTACCCATACTCTCAGCCTTTCTGCTGAAGGCATCGGCTACCACATTGGCCTTCCCAGGATGACACACAATAGTGATATCATAGTCTTTCAGCAGATCTAACCATCTCTGGTGCCTTAAATTAAGATCTTTCTACTTGAACAAATGTTGGAATCTCTAGTGATCTATGAATACCTCGCACTACATTCCGTTGAGATAGTGCCTCCAAATCTTTAATGTCGTGAATAATGGCTGCTAACTCTAAATCATGAACAGGGTAGTTATTCTCATGGGGATTAAGCTGACGCGAAGCATAAGTGATCAACCTACCCTTCTACATCAAGAAACATCTGATGCCAATCCATGAAGCATCACAATAAACTGCATAAGAACCCGATGCTGATAGCAAAACTAGGACTGGAGTAGTGGTCAAGGCAGTCTTGAGCTTCTAAAAGCTCTCCTCGTACTCTGGGTCAATCTAGTCAAAGGTGCAGTCTGGACGAGAAACCTTCCATAAAGCGACTATAATACCTTGGCAAACGAAGAAATATTTGAATCTCAGTAACTGAAGATGGTCTTGGCCAAATCTGAACTGCCTGAATCTTCTTCGGATCTACCTTTATCCCCTCACTAGACACCACATAGCCCAATAACGCCACAAAGTCAAGACAAAACTCACACTTGAAGAATTTGGCATATAATTTGTTCTCCCTCAATGTCTGGAGTACAATCCTCAGATGCTGCTCGTGATCCTCCTAGCTCCGTGAGTACACAAATATGTCATCAATGAACATGATGTCGAATGAATCAAGGTACGACTGGAATACGATGTTCATCAAGTGCATAAAGGCTACTGGGGAATTGGTCAACCTCAAAGACATAAAACAAAACTCTTAATGACCATAACGGGTCATGAATGCCAACTTCAAAATATCAGAATCCCCAATCTTCAATTGATCCTGACCTAAAATCGATCTTCAAAAACACTCTAGCACCCAGAAGCTGGTCAAATAAGTGATAAATGCGCGTTAGTGGGTACTTGTTCGTAATTGTTACTCTAATCAACTGCCTATTATCAATGAACATCTGCATAGTACCATCATTCTTCTTCAAAAATAGAACCAGCACACCCCAAGGCGACAAACTGGGCCTGATAAAACCCTTATCAACCAACTATTGAATATGTTCCTTCAATTCCTTCAACTTTGTTGGTGTCATACTATACGATGGAATTGAGATAGGCTGAGTGCCTGGCACCAGTTCAATACCAAAATCAATGTCCCTGTCTGGTGGCATGCCCGACATGTCTACAGGAAACACATCGGGAAAGTCCCTCACTACCGGTACCGCCTCAATGGTTAGAGTATCAGCGCCAACATCCCTCACAAAGGCCAAATAGGCTAGACATCCCTTCTCAACCATCTGTCAGGCCTTCAAATATGAGATCACTCTACTAGGAACATAATCCAGGGAACCTCTCCACTCAATCCTAGGCAATCCCGGCAGTGGCAACATCACGATTTTTATGTGAAAATGCAGAATAGCGTGACATGGTGACAACCAATCCATGCCTAAAATCACATCGAAATCAACCATTCTAAGCAGTAAAATTCAACTCTCGTCTCCAATCCCCAATTGTCACAGCACACGACCGATACACACAGTCCGTAACAATAGAATCACCTATTGGTGTCGATACATAAAAAGGCATGACTAAAGAATCACGGGGCATATCCAAATAACGAGCAAGGTATGTTTACACATATGAATAAGTGTAACCAAGATCGAATAATACTGAATCTTTCCTATTGCATACTAAAACAATACTTGTGATCACACAATCGGAAGTAATTGCCTTTGGCCTAGCGGAAAAAGCAAGCATCTAGCCTGACCATCACCTGATCGACCTCCCCTTTTTAGGCAACCTCGAACTGCCTAAGTCCCACCCCGGGGTGGTTGAGTGGGTGGTGAAGTAGTTGCCTGGCCCCTTTGCTAAGCTGAACCTCTGGTAAGACAGGGGCAATACCTCCCTCTAGGCCCCAACACTCCACACTTGAAGAAACCTTGATCTAGGGATTGCTGTGGAGCCTGAATTAGACCTCGAGAGCCAGAATAGCCACTAGAAGAACCTTGTACTAACGAACTCTAAATTGATGGAGAATGGTATAAACTCTGACATGGGAGTGCACTGAAAGATGTTTGACCCAGACGATTACTGTATGAACCATGACTAGCTGATGCACCATGGTGAACCGGACGAGCCATCTAAGCAGGCCTTTTAGGATGACCTCTGTTATGGTGTGACTGATATCAAGATGAGGTACCACTGAAACCACCTGAACCACAGGGCCTCTTGCCCTTCTACTCCTTAAGCTCAAGCCTGCGAGCTGACTCCAAGCGCCTATAAATCTCGAGCACTTGGTCAAACCAAACATTTGTCTTGACCTTTTGAGCCAAACTGAAGCATAGGCCATTGTTGAGGCCATCAATGAATCTGCTGATCCTCTCTCTCTCAATAGGAACCAACCACACTGCATGACAAGCTAGACCCGTGAACCTTAACGCATACTGATTCACTATCATACCCCCTTGGCGTAGCTGCTTAAACTGCCTATGCAACTCCTCTTTGCGAGTCTGGGAAACCAACTTCTATAAGAAGAGAACTGAGAACTCATGCCATGTAAGTGGTGCTGTGCCGGCTGGCCTGCTCAACACATAGGCATGCCACAATCTGTAAGTTGCCCCTGTTAGTTGAAATATAGTGAATGCAACCCCACTGGTGTCCAAAAGACCTATTATACGAAGAATTCTCTGACAAATATCTAGGATGTTCTAAGCATCCTCTTACTCTGCCCCACTAAACTCTGGACTCTTAAGCCTCCCAAACCTCTCGAATCATTTCTACTGCTCATCGCCCATAGAGGGGCCAACCTTGACCCAATCAGCAACCGACGGAGTTATCGCACCCCCGGTGTCTGGAGTCCCTCGGCTACCTACTTTGGAGTATAGACGGTAGGAGTATGGGCACCTTCCCCGGCATGTGAAGTGGCCGGTTAAGCTGGAATGAAAATCGCTTGAGCAAGGCTCGTCCATACAATCAAAATATGGGCCGCGACCTCCTGAAGGCTAGGGACAACAATGGGCATTGCTGGTGTCTTAGCTGGTCCTACCGGCTCAACAACATCGGGTATGTGATCCTCAGCTAAAGCATTTAGTGGCTCCATTGGTGTTTCTATGGCTATATACGAGCTCCACCTCGGCCTCTACCGCAACCCCGAAATCTCACGGCCCTAACTGGTGATACTGGTGGCCGCCCACCTGATCTGGTTGATCTGTAGCATGTCAAAGATAAGTACAGACGTCTCCATACCGATCTGCAAGACTCAACTAAACCTACTCATGACTCGTGAAACCTAAGCAACCTAACGCTCTGATACCAACTTGTCACGACCTAACTCCCACCGGAGCTAACACTACTTGCCAGGCAAGCCAACAGTCACATAATAGTTTAACATTTGAATAAACATGGTTTAATAAACTCAACAACGGAAATATGATAAATATCTATTACAATAACTGAAATACTACTAAAGCCACTCCACATCTAGTGTCGGCGAGTACATGAGCCCTACTGAGTATCAAAACATAACCAACTCCTTAGTACAACTGTTTGAGTAATAGAACAGTACCGAATAAATAAAAGGAAAGAGATTCAAGGTACGCAGACGTCACAACAGCTACTTTGAAATATCGAAGCACTGGTACCAGCCCTGATCTAGCAATCACCACATCCGCATGCACCTAGATCTACACACAAAGTGTAGAGCGTAGTGTGAGTACAACCGACCCCGTGTACTCAATAAGTAAGAAGAATAACCTTGGGTTGAAAGTAGTGACGAGCTGAAAAGAAGACAGTCAGTGCTCAATATAATGACAACACATGTATAATAATGACAATAACAATAAATAACTCAGAGGAAATTTTCTTAATAAGCTCGTTCATGGTACAAAAGTTTTGACATGCTTTCAAGTACGACAATTGAAGTCCAACAATGATTGGAACATGTCAAGTACAACTAGCATGAGGAATGATACATCTCTATGCCTACCTGTCAAATATGCATGTATAATGTATGATTTCACGGTGATATGTCAAATAACTCACACTCTCAAAATACTCAATCTGTCTATCTCAAATGCCAATCATCACACACACAATCACTAAGCATTGTATGGGTGCCTAGCATCAATGCCCCTCACCAAAGCACGTGTATATATATCACACTATTTGTGCTCACTACTGGTATGTCAGACTCAAGAGGGGAGGATCCTGCCCAAGCGCTAATATAAAGCCAATAAGGCCTACTGCAGCGTACATCCCAACTAACATAATAATAATAATAGTAAAGCCAATATGGCCTGCTACGACGTGCAGCCCGATCTAGAATAACACTATCAACACGGCTCTAAGGCCCACTTTAGTCATAAATCCCACAAGGCTCAAGGGCTCACGATCTCGCATCACTCTGCCAAACAACTCCACATATAGAACAACAATGATAACATGTGATGTTACAATAAGTGATAAACAAAGAGTGAGATATGACATGCCAATGAAGAATCATGAATGAGCATAAAAATACAGTTAAATCATATTATTCAAAAGAATAGAAATGGCCTCATCAGGTCTAAATCAAGTAACCACATAGCCTAAACATGATTTCTAATATAAATCATGACTCAATTAATCTAACAAATAGGAAAATGACGGATAAAATATGGTAATGATAGCAACGTAGTCCAAAAGTCAACCCGGATCTTGAGTACCTTAGTGCGTGCCCACATGCCCCTCACCTAGCATGTGCGTTACCCCAACCCAATCACAAATAACATGTTTTCTAGGGGTGATTACGCTCAATTCCAAGATAAGAAATGTTACTTACCTCAAAGCGCGTAAATCAATACTCCAATAAGCCCTTGAAACACTAATCGGCCTATGAGCGACTCTAATCTATCCAAAGCAACTTAATTCCATCAATAATAGATATAGGAAACAATTTTATAAGATAAAGCTAAGGTCTTTAATAGAAATAAGAAAGTCAACCCAAAAGGTCAACCTCGGTCTCGCAACTCAAAACACGATAAAATTCATAAAATCTGAACATCCATTCAGTTATGAGTCCGACCACACTAAATTTATCCAATTCCATACACAAATCGACCCCCCAAATCATCAAATTTACTCTCCAATACCATAATCTAAAATCACAAATTTCCACATCAAAAACACATACACTAGGTGTAATAATCAATGGGTTATCAATATTTATCAATACAAATGATGAATCTTCACTTACCTCTTCAATTATAGCCAAAACCCTCTCAAAAGTCGCCCCTAGCCGAGTTCTACAAGTCTAAAATGAGAGAAAAACACGAAACCCTTTGATTCATAAAATCTGCCAGTAAAATCGCACATGTGATCAATATTTCGCTTCTGCAGGACAACCCTCGCACTTGCAAATTTCACTTAAGTCCCAGCTTAGCGCACCTGCAGTCCTCTATCCGCACATGTGGGACCGCTTCTGCGACCATACCTCCATATCTGAGTCGAAGTCGGGCTCCATTCCTCGTGCCCGAACAAATGCACACATCTATGCCGATAGCTTCTCTTTCGAGCCCTTCACTTTTCCCTCAACAATTGTAGCTGGTTTTTCTTTTTGCACCTCCTTTTTGTACATCCATCTTAAACGTCACACTCTCCTCACCCACTCTGAGCATGAGTTTTCTCTCGTGTATATTTAATATAGCTCTACCCGTTGCTAAGAATGGTCTTCCTAGGATGAGGGACCTCCTTGTTCTCTTCCATATTCACCACTATGAAATCCACAGTAAATACGAAGTTATCCACCCGAACTAACGCATCTTGCACTATCCCGCGGGTGTTATAATCGTTTGGTCTGCTAGGTGCAAAGATATTGGCACCGACCTTATCTCTCCAATCTCTTTCTCCGGTTTCTTGTTAATAGATAGAGGCATTAAGTTAATTGACGCACCAGAATCACATAAAAACTTATCAAACTTTATAGTTCCTAATGAACAAGGTATAGTAAAACTCCCGGATCTCCACCCTTTATTGGGAGTTTATTATGCAATACCGCACTGCAATGCTCTGTGAGCTTTACCACCGAGGTCTCCTCTATTTTCCTCTTCTTTGTAAGGTTCTCCATCAAAGATTTGGCATAAGAAGGCATTTGTGAGAGCACTTCTGTGAATGGTAAGTTTACATGAACCTATTTCAGCACATCCATAAATCTTTCAAACTGCTTGTCCAGCTTTTCTCTACATAGCTTTTGAGGGAAAGGTAAAGCAGGCCTATGTTTTCTCTCCTCATGTTCCTCCCTTCTTGATTTTTCTTCCTTCTTCTTCTTCTTAGTATTTATCGGGCGTTTCTTCTTCTTGTCATCATCATTTATCAGCTGCTCCCCACTTTCTTTTGCAAGTATCACATCTTTCTGGATCGAGGTGGGACCTTTCAACACTTGCACGCTTCTCAAGGTCACAACATTCATCGTTTATTTGGGATTCTTTTTTGTATCAGCAGGGAGAGTGCCTGGGATAATCTAAAATAAGATTGTTGAAATCTTTACCACTTGCTTCTCTAAATTTCGAATTGTTTCCCCTTGTATTTCAATACTTTTATTGGTTTTAACAATAAAGGCCTTCAAGAGATCTTCTAGACCAGGCTGATTAGGCTGTTGAGGTTGAAAATGCTGTCTCGGCTAATTCATAAAACTAGGAGTTTTTTGTCCCTAGAATCTGGGTTTGTTCTGTTGTCATGCATTTGCGGTATCCCTAGATGAACTCCTTGAAAAACCGGGGTGCTTCTGATGCACTGCATTAAAATTATAGTTCCCCAAAGAATTCACTTCCTCAGTTGAGGCTTGACACTCATGAGTGGGGTGTCATCTTCCACATATATTGCAAGCTGCGTGATGCTCATTTTGTATCAAGGATAAGGTTAGCTTCTGAATTTCATTGGCCATAGTATCAAGCTGTACATGCACAAATATATTAGCATCAACCTGTTGAACACCGGTCGATCTTCATCTTGCAGCACTCTTAGAGGGCCATTGATTTGCATCTTCAGATAACTCATCAAGAATTGTGATTATCTCCTCTGGAGACTACTTCATCAAAGGGCCTCCAGCTGCATTGCTCAATATTCTATGCGAGGCCGTTGTCAATCCATCCAATAGTCCTGGAGTTGCATCCAGAATTCAATTTTACTATGTCGACACTTTCTAACAATCTCCTTAAACCTCTCCCATGTTTTAAAAATAGTTTTAGTATCTTTCTGGCAGAAGTTATGGATTTCTCTTCTAAACTTGCTCATCATAGCTTTGGAGAAATATTTTATCAAGGAATTTTCTGGTCATCTCCTCCCAAGTGCTAATTGATCCCGTGGGCAAGCTACGAAGCCACTGCTTTGCATCATCTTTAAGAGAAAAGGGGAATGCCCTTAAATACACAGCATCTTGTGATACACATTGTATTGAAAGGTGTTCATAATCTCCTCGACGTCCATTAGATGTGTGTTTGAATCTTCGTTTGGATTCCCACTGAAGACACAACAATTTTGAAGAGTTTGAAGCAACCCTTGCTTCAATTCAAAGTTTTTTGCCACAATTGGAGGTGGTCTAACACTTGATAATCCTTGTTTATAGACCGGTCTAGCATAATCACCAAGTGGTCTCCCAGGCCCGTGAGCTATATTTCCAAACTAGTATGCAACCAAGGGTTGATTTTGAGCAATTCTCTGACCCCTCTCTTCTTCATAGATAATCTATACATCTGCAATAGCTGCTTCCTCAGCATCCCGTGCAGCTTGTTCTCGTCATTGGGCTACTTCTCTCGCTGCCAAATCTACATTATCTTCACGTTTTCCAGCCATAATTTCTTTGGTTGAGGATTGCCCAACCTTTTCTACCGTCCGGTGAGATTTCTCTCCTTCCTCAACTGTCACAGTTATTTTTCTATCTCTGGCTCGTGTGGTAGCACTTCTTTAGCAGAAGCTCGGTTCATACACTAATCTAAACCCGTAACCTACGCATAGTCAAAGAACACCTACCGTAGAAAACGAATAATAAGATTAAGTAAAAAAAAAAAAGTCCTGAATTAACACTACAAACTATTTCAAACATTGTTGATTGTCAATCCCCGGCAACGGCGCCAAAATTTGACGAGCGCAAAACATACACTTAAATTCTGCTCGCTAATCAAATATAGTATAGTATAATATCGTATCAGCAGGAATTGGATTTATACAATATTCTCGTAGTTTCTAGCTTGATTGCTATCCAAGATGATCAACACTTGAGATTTATATGATTTGTAACTAAAATTAACTAAGACTCTAAAGCTATTGATTAATGACAATCGAAACAAAGATAAGCAAGGAAGTTATCAATGGGAGAAACTAGGGGTTGATAGGATAGGCGCAAGATAATTGGTTGGGATCTAACTCTAGATAATTCACTTCTAATGTGCAAGTCAGTCTCTTGAATTCACTCAATTATTAGCTCAAACGTTCAGCAATAACTCCTATCTCGATTAAGTCTTAACCTCACGAGATGACCCAATTTAAGCACGTGAACATATGCAAGAATGCATAGTGGATCGGTCTTTAGAAAAAGCTCTTTCAATTTTCCTCCTAACTAGATTTAATCAATGATTCAACTAGCCTATTTCGATTACTAAGAAAAATTAATGGACTCAACCAACAATATAATGCAAAGATATCATAAGTTATGCCTCTCTTGATTATATAACTAGTGAATATAGATGCAACAATCAAATCATCCAAAAACGCTTCAATACTTAAAACTAGAGTTATAATCCACAAATAATTATCAATACACCAAATCCATCAAACCCTAAATGGAACTACTCCATAGATATGGAGCAATTCATCGCAAATAAAATTAAAGTATAGGATAACGTAAATTCAAACCAAACTCGGGTCTTGAGTGAGGAAGGAATGATTAAATCATTGTGCTTTTGCTCTTCCAACTCCTCCTTAGCCTCGTTAGGTATAAAGTATGTCAAAAGTCTAGGAAATAACTTTTTTCGAAGTATTTATACCAAGTAGGGTGGGGTCCAGACGAAACCACCTTCTCCTAGTCGAAATAGGACATCAGCTCTATAGAAATTATACAGGCGCGTCGCAAGGCGCGTCGCATGGGGCGACGCGCCATACAGGGCATTAGTGGGGAAATCCAGGGAGTCAAAATCTGTCAGGCATCATGAAATAGGCAGCCACGGCGCCCCACGCGCTGTGGCAGTGGGGTTTTCTCAAAGTACGGATCAAACTTTGATTTTTGACGTCCAAACTTGGTCCTTGATCCCCGAACTCTTACAAGGCATAAAACATACAATAAATGCAAAACACTACCAAATAAAGCTCAAATACAAATAAAGTGCAGTGAGTTAGGGTGCAACAAGTGACTAAAACACGAGATTCTAGCCTAGCATCATATCTCTCGGAAACGTGTAGCAACGACAAAGAGGGAGGCCAAGAGTACAAGAGTTAAGATAAAAGTGTAGCATCAAAACCTATTGGTTGAGGGGTACAGACAAGGTGAACTTCATGTAAAACCAACAACAATCCGATGAATAACTCTTTCATATGGAATATAAGGTATATTAACACTCAACATGCCTTTGAGAGAATGATTTTACTCAATAGGTAGAAACCATTCTTGTTCATTGCCTTGATTGAACTATTCCAACATTATAGAAACATAGAGAGGTATAGATTGTGGCTTGGTGTGAGATCTTCTTAGCATAATATAACTTGTATAATAAGGCTTTTCGTAGATGATGAATTCCATGTTGAGGTGGAATAAGATACTGCCCAGTTACTTTTCATGAAGTTTGCACACATTGATGGCAACCGAGAGTTTATTGCGACTATGGTACATGCTAGCACGGATAGAACAACAAGGATTGAATTGTGGGACATTCATTATGTTATAGCCGCCCATATAAAGTCTCCTGGGTTAGTTGGAGGGAATTTCAGTGTCATAGTTGATGAAATTGAAAAATTTTGTGGACTTCCAGTGTATTATCAGGAGGTAGAATATTTTGTTCATTGTATAATCACTTGGGGGTTCAAAGCTAATATATTTTGTTCATTGTATAAGACTTTCAAGATCTTCTTCAAAACTGTGAAGTGGAGCATCTGATAAAACAAGGGTTAGATCATTCCCCTTTACTTTTTTCTTATATTGGACAGTGTTTACCCTAAATTTCGGATAACAATTGAATTTGTACGTGGTTTTAAGGATACATGGCCAAATTTGAGACAAATGATGAACACTATTATGAAACTTAAAATTAAGAGATAAATGAAAAGAACGTAGACCACCCGAGTTAGACACTCTTTGCCGTTGGCTGATCCTTCTTGGGCAAGAACTGATTATATTGGAAATTGGAACAAGTTATTGATAAAATGATTCAAGAGAGCAATATCCTACTGTTTTCCTTTTTATTGATGATTCGAAAAGTGTCTAGCAAATAATTCAACCCTCCCTTTATATAGTAGGGAGGTCGTACATCTGGTGCAACTTATACAAGGTAAAAATCTCCGTACAAGGTAAACAATTTCTTGATTTTCAAATTAAGTGGTTCTATTGATTTGTGCCGAGATTCCTGCTGCGATGTTCGCCCCATTACAGATATTTTGACTTTCTGTCATTTATGTTTAATTATCCTTCCTCGGATATTTTTGGAGTCAGGACCGATTTCGAACCACAGGCTCAGTGTTCTCGAGGTTAGACATTCTGGCTTCGTGTTCCGCTTCGATGAAGCTTGGGTTCAATCTTCGACCCTACACATTCAGAACCCGATCTGTCGTGCAATAGATGAACTCGATGTTGACTATATAGAATCGAGCCCGATTTCGACCACATATAGATGGGCCCGACTTCGACCGTATACAGATAGTCCCCTCGTTTTTTGAGAGTAATGACGAGAAACAATATGAGCCTCAGATTCTCACCATACTGGATTTCGATTCTCACTCTGAAAAGTGACGATGAACTTATGACGTACGCAATACGGAAATTGAAAACGTCTCATCAGAAAAGCCCTTTAAAGCATTAAGTGTGTTAGTCGGCGTTCCGCCGCATTGGGATGCGAACCGCCGTTTTGAGAGACTATAAATACCCTCATTCACTCTTTGTATTCAAATGTTTGTGCTCTTTTATAAAAAAAATTTCATTGTTCTTATCTTCAAGACCTCCTGCCTTCTGTTTTTCTGAAAATACTTTACGAGCTATCTTCAGATTATATTTCCTTCGCATCTGTATCTTTTTATTTCTTCATCTGTTAAAAAGTAATGGCGAAAACTTCGAAATCCATTCCCCAAAGACAAACTCCCTCTTCTTCTCAACGTGCTGAGGACGTTTCGCCTGTCCTCAGTGAGGAATCTACACCGCAGCCCCTCTGAAGGCGTTTGTACCAACCGGGGGTTCAACCGGAGCCGATTTCAAGGTTGATAAAGCTTCCTCAATACCGGGCCGATGCGAACTGGTCACGAGATACATCTGTTCAATGACTGATAGAGTTCTCGATAAAGTCAAGGAAGACTAACTGGGTCGACAAGTGTGTGGTGGTTCCTGCACCTGAAGAAGAAATCACTACCCACGTGGAGGGTTTTTTAAGTGTTTACACTTATCCCTCCACGTTGGGCCCTTTGGACCCGGTCATTATTGCCTTTTGTAAAAGGTACGAGGTGACCCTGGGCCAAATTCATCCTTCTTTCGGGAGGATATTTATCCTTCTCTATTTTTTTGTAGACAAGATCGAAGGTTATCCTTTCACCGTGATCATCTCATATGTTTGTACGGTCCCTGACTCTACCGAGGGGGGTTGATAAAACTTGCTCGTCGGGCAACCAAAGCCCCGTTCTCAAGTATTGATGAGGATCAGGATCGAGGTTTGTTGGGTTGATTTATTCGAGTGAAAACATCAGATCTAATCCTGGCTGAGGATATGCTATTCCTTGAGAAATGGAATATGAATCGTAAGTGTAACCCTGCTTATCAATTTGTTTAACGTTCTCCATTTCGCCCTTCCTCTTTAATTTTCTATGGCGCAGCTGTTTCTCGGATGCCGGATGCAATTCCTCATCTCAATAAATGGATCGAGAGGATCGTATCCCAAAGATCATATTCCGAGCGTGCATGGCACGAGCTTCCGAAAGGCCAATGGGAGGCCCGACTTCATGGTGAGATAAGTTGCATTCGAGCTTAAATCTTTATGCTATCGATTTCTATCTTGTTTTGCCTTTCTATTGCAGGTTTATCAAAGGATGTTGAGATGAGACCTCCACCCGTAGGCGATGATGTTCCCACGGAGACCCCTGTTTCAAAGCATGATAAAGAGAAGAAAAGAAAATTGGCCCCAAGTTCCTCAGACCTCGGAAAGAAGAGACCGAGAAAAAGATTGGCTCGTAAACCCAGGGGGAGTTCTAGTGATCGTGTATTATCTTCGGACTCGCTACGTCGATTGAGGGATGAGTTTGTGGAGGAAGAAGAGGATTTTGACATTGTGGCTAGTGTGCCACCACAATCTGAAGGGAGAGGGGTCTCCGAACTAGGGGTTAATGAACCAGATCTTCGCCGAGCTGGGGGACACGAGATGGAGACAAGAACTGGGGCTTCCCCAAATACGAGGAGAGCACCGCTGGGAGTCTTAGGTCCGATTGAGATGGTTGATTCGCCCTCTTTCTCGGACCCTTTCCCTGATTTTTTCGATGGCGTGGATTCGACGTCCGTGGAAGATGTTCTTGGGCTCGGTAATTTAGAGGTACCGAGGAAGAGTTCATCCACCAATACAAGCGTGATTTTCTTCAGTCCATTGGTCGATCGATTTCCTGCGCCGAGCGCTTACCCAGATCGAAAATGATCCATATCTTTAACCATTATCGAGGATCCCGGGTTCTTTCCGCCCCCGTCGGGGTGGCCAGTTATCTTCGGTGCTTGGTGATCGAGGAGGATCATGTAAGAATAAACGAGGTGGATGCACCCGTCTGTTTAATGAAGCTCAACAGGCACTGAATCGGGTAACTTCCGATAAGCTCTATTCGATGTCCTTTGTTATGTATTGTAAAATTTCAAGTAATCATAACATCTTCCTTTATGCTTGTAGGCCTCGGTACTTCACCATGAAGCTTTTCTCCGATTCCGGGAAGAGTTGAAACACTACGAACGGCTCGAAGGGGAGATGGGAGCCTCCATGCCGAATTGGAGCTTACCCGGAAGGATAATGCTGGCTTGGTCCAGCAGGTAGAGCAAAAACTTGATCAGGATTAATCAGCTTCGATTTGAAATAAGTATGGTTAGAGCTGAGGCCGACGAGTGGAGGAGCAAGATTGATCAGCTAGCCTCGGAAAAAGAGACATCGCAGGCACAGTTTGCTTCAGCATAGGCTCAGCTTAGAGAGGTAAAGGAGAAAGTTGAGGCTCAAACCAGGAATACCGACGAGCTCTAATCTCATATCAGCATGGTTATCTCAGATCGAGATAATATGGCTAAAGAGCTAAAAACGACCAAGTCGGAAGTTGCCGTGGTCAAAGCCGAAGTTGATGAACTGGTGGCTCAATATAAGGCCAATGCTGAAGCTGCTCATGATCAATCAAGGAATATTGTTGACCATATAAGGTGGCAATCTCGCAAACTGTCCTTGAAGAAATTCATGCTCGAGGCTTTGATTTATCGGCAGAGATCAAAGATGCCAAGATAGCCAAAGCCGAGGCCAGAAAATTAGCCTTTCCAGAGGAGAATGATTCCGAGGATTCAGTCGGATCTAAAGAATGAGACAACCTCGGAAATCCTAATATCGAGGTGGGATCCAGTTGAGACCAAGTCGCTGCTGACCGAGTTTTATCTTTTCCCGTGTTTAATATTATGTATCGAGGTTGGTCGATTTTGTAAAATGAATTTTTGATGTATATATGTAAAGCTTTATTTTTGCAACTTTCGAAATACCTTAGCCCTCGAAAACTATTATAAAGCTTTCTTTTTGTAACTTTCGAAATACCTTTGCCCGCGAATACTATTAACTCGATATGGCCTTAACCTTTTAATTCGGGCGGTTGCCTAATAGGTCTTATATTCGCTCGAGTTCTGCTAACTCAAAATACCTTAGCCCTCGAATACTATTAACTCGGTAAGTCCTTAACCTTTTTATTTGGGGGGTTGCCTAATAGTTCTTATATCCCCTCGAGTTCTGCTAACTCGAAATAGCCTTAGTCCTTAAAGTCTGAGGGTTGCCCAATAGATCTTACATTCCCTCGAGTTCTGCTAACTCGAAACGCCCTTACCCTTTACAGTTCGAGGTTTGCTTTAATAGGTCTTATATCCCCTCGAGTTCTATTAACTCGAAACGGCCTTAGCCTTTAAAGTTCGAGGTTTGCCTTGATGGGTCTTATATCCCCTCGAGTTCTGTTAACTCGAAACGGTCTTAGCCTTTAAAGTTCGAGGTTTGACTTAATAGGTCTCATGTCCACTCGAATAAGTTTTTTTCTCGGACATAATCCCCGAGTGAGAGAATGGTTATTTGAACTAAAGTTAAAGTGGCCCTTGGGATCCTTTGATCGGAAGAAGGACGTTTGTATAAGAGAGACTTTTATTTATTCTTGTTCATAATAGTAATGGATGTGTACAATTTGTGTTAGGGTTCGATCAATCTATTTGGCATGGTTCATTTGACCATTTGGCCCTTACATTGAATCTTATTCATCTTTGACCCTTCAATCCTAAAATATCTTTCCAAGCTAAAGTGGCCCCCCAGTATTCGGGGTCGATTGAAGATAGGCCTCGAATACTGTCGTCATTGATTTGCTATCGGCCTTCAAATCTATGTTAGCACGATTTACTAGTTGCCTTATTAAAAACCTTGTTGTAAAACCCATTTTGGGACAAAACCAGTTCAAGGAAAAACGAGTGCAACGCGTGCTTTCAGACTTAATATCTCGTATCCCTCGATCCAGGGTACCTCGTTTAATACCTGCAAATGTTAGTTCGCAATGCAAATAATAAAGAACAGGGTCGTACCTTAGCAGTAATACCATTTTAAGTGACTTATGTTCCAGTTGTTTGGTAGTTGTTTACCATCCACTGTTCCGAGCTTGTAGGATCCCTTTCCAGTGATTTTAATGATACAATAAGGTCCTTCCAAGTTTGGTCCCAGCTTCCCTTCATTCGGACTCCGTGTGTTTGGTGTAACCTTTCTTAGTACTAAGTCCCTGATGTTGAAATATCGAAGGTTGGTCCTTCGGTTATAATACCTCTCGATCCTTTGCTTTTGAGCAGCTAGTCGAACAAGGGCGACTTCACGTCTTTCATCTAACAGTTCAAAGTTCGTATTCATGGCTTCGTAGTTCGATTCCTCTGTTGCATACTAAAACCTAACACTTGGTTCCTCGACCTTGACCAGTATCAAAGCTTCGGCGCCATAAACCAGAGAAAACGGGGTGGCTCTGGTGCTGGATTTCTCGGTCGTACGATATGCCCATAGGACTTCGGGTAATATTTCCTTCCATCTCCCTTTGGCATCGGTTAATCTCTTTTGGAGATTATAAAGTATGGTTTTGTTGGTAGATTCGGCTTGTCCATTCCTAGTGGGGTGGTAGGGTGTCGATAGGATCCTTTTGATCTTGTGATCTTTGAGAAATTTTGTCACTCTGCTACCGATGAATTGCTTCCCGTTGTCGTATACAATCTCAGCTGCCATTCCAAATCGGTATATGATGTGATCCCAAATGAAATTGATCACTTCTGTTTCCCTAACCTTCTTATACGCCTGCGCTTCCACCCATTTAGAGAAATAGTCAGTCATAAATAGTATAAATTAAGCTTTACCTGACATGTACGGAAGAGGGATAACGATGTCCATCCCCCATTTCATGAACGGCCATGGTGATAGGACTGAGTGGAGTGTCTCCCGGGGTTGATGGATCATCAGGGCGTGCCTTTGGCATTCGTCACGTTTTCGGACGAACTCCTTTGCTTCTTTTTCCATGTCGACCTAATAATAACTGGCTCTAATTATTTTCCGAATTAGCGGCTCAGCGCCGGAATGGTTCCCGCAAGTACCTTCATGGATTTCCCTTAAAATATTCTCAGTGTCGCCCGGTCCGAGACATATCACGAGTGGGCCATCGAATGTACTTCTGAACAAGGTTCTGTCCTCGGATAAGCTAAACCGGGCCGCCTTCGGACGCAGGGCCCTCGACTCTTTTGGATCCAAGGGGAGTTTGCCGGAACTGAGATACTCCACGTATTTGTTCCTCCAATACCAAGTTAGACCTGTCTAATTGATCTCAGCGTGGCCTTCTTCCAAAACTGACCTCATGAGCTGTACGACCTTTCCTGAGTCGAACTCATTGTTTTCGATCGACGACCCCAAGCTGGCGAGGGCATCGGCCGCGCTGTTTTGATCCCGAGGTATATGTTGTAAGGTCCATTCATTGAACCGATGCAAAGTCACTTGCAGTTTGTCTAAGTATCTCTGCATTCGCCCTTCCCCGACCTCGAACGTACCATTGACTTGATTTACTACAAGAAGGGAGTCGCACTTGGCTTCAATCACTTCTGCTCCCACGCACTTGGCTAGTTCTAGGCCTGCAATCATGGCTTCATATTCTACCTCATTATTAGTTAGTTTCACAGTCTTAATAGATTGTCGAATTATGTTACCAGTTGGTGGCTTCAACACGATGCCAAGTCCAGATCCCTTCGCGTTCGAAGCGCCATATGTGAAAAGAGTCCATATTCCTGAAGGAGTTCCTGAGCCAGCTATCAACTCTCTTTCGACCTGGGGTATTAGGGATGGTGTAAAATCGGCCATAAAGTCTGCCAAAACCTGAGATTTGATGGCAGTTCGAGGTCGATATTCAATGTCGTACCCACTTATTTCTATTGCCCATTTGGCCAATCGACCTGAGAGCTCAGGCTTATGCATCACAATTCTTAGTGGGTAAGATGTTACGACGCATATGGGATGACATTGGAAATACAGTTTCACTTTCCTAGTAGCGCTTAACAAAGCGAGTGCCAGTTTTTCCAATTGAGGATACCTAGTCTCAGCTTCGCCTAAGGTTATGCTGACATAATAAATCGGAAATTGTGTAACTTGTTCTTCTCGGACTAGGACTCCGCTTACCGCTATCTCTGAAACTGGCAGGTAAAGGTACAACTGTTCGTCCGCCTTTGGTGTATGAAGCAACAGCGGGCTCGAGAAATACTTTTTGAGTTCTTCCAAAGCCTGCTGGCATTCCAGAGTCCATGAAAAGTTGTTCTTCTTTTTCAATAAAGCGAAGAATCGGTAGCTTTTATCGGACGACCTCGAAATGAATCTTCCTAGAGCGGTTATGCGTCCGGTCAACTTTTGCACGGCTTTCACATTATCTACGACCGTGATATCCTCGATAGCTTTGATCTTTTCAGGGTTGGTCTCGATTCCTCGATTCGAGCCCATGAATCCGAGGAATTTATCTGAACCCATACCAAACGCGCACTTTTTCGGGTTCAACTTCATGTCGTACTGCTTCAATACACTGAATGTTTCCTGCAAATGGTTCATATGGTCCTCTACTCGCAGGGATTTAACTAACATGTCGTCAATATAAACCTCCATTGTCTTTAGTAGTTGTTTCCCGAACATTCGGTTTACTAAGCGTTAATATGTGGCTCTAGCATTTTTTAACCTAAATGGAATTACATTGTAACAGTATGTGCCATATTTAGTGATGAAAGAAGTTTTTTCCTGATCACCTGGGTCCATCCGCATTTGGTTGTAGCCGGAGTATGCGTCGAGAAAACTAAGGGTCTCATGACCGGCAGTAGCATCGATCATGCGATCGATGTTGGGTAAGGGAAAGAAGTCTTTTGGACATGCTTTATTCAAGTCTTTATAATCTACTCACATTCTTAATTTATTCCCTTTTTTAGGGACTACCACTACGTTTGCCAACCAATCTGGGTATTTGTCCTCCCGAATAGACCCTATCTTTTGAATTTTAGTTACCTCATCCTTCATGAATGCATGTTTGATTTCGGACTGAGGCCTCCTTTTTTGTTTGACTGGATGGAACTTCGGATCCAGGCTCAGCTTGTGAGTGGTTATCTCCGACAGTATACCCGATATATCAAGGTGGGACCAAGCGAATCAGTCTTCGTTATTTGTAAGGAATCAAATAAGTTTTGTCCTAAGCTCGGAGCTCAACCTCGAGCCCAGGTATACCTTTCGTTCGAGCAAGTCTTCTTGCAGTGTGACTTGTTCCAGTTCCTCGATAGTCGATTTGTTGTCATAAGAGATCCGGGAATTCCATAATCATCATCCTCGACATATACTTGTTTATCCACATTTACCTAAGATGGTATCTGTGATTGCTATTTTGTCTTGATCTCAACCTCTTGGTTTGGAACCGTTGGTGTTGGTGTCATTTCTTCCACCGCAAACACGCAAATATTTCTTTTGCAGCTGGTTGCTCCCCGTAAATTGTTTTAACTCCATCGGGCGTCATAAATTTCAACACCTGGTGTAATGTTGAAGGTACCACCCTCATGTCATGGATCCATGGCCTTCTGAACAGAGCATTGTATCTCATGTCCCCTCCGATCACACAGAACTTTGTTTCTCGAATGGTTCCAGCAGTGTTTATTGGTAATGTTATCTCACCCTTGGTGGTCTCACATGCCATATTGAACCCGTTAAGTACTCAGATGGTAGGAACGATCCTGTCTAGCAGGCTGAGTTGCTCCACGACCCATGATCGGATTATATTAGCCGAGCTACCTGGATCGATTAACACGCGTTTTACTTTAACTTTATGTATAAGTACAGGTATTACCAATGCATCATTATGGGGTCGGATCGGATTGCAATGGTCGAGGCCATTTAGTATCTTTGATGTGATCGATAGCAGATACAATAGCGGCAACATCAACACTAATATTGTACTCCGATAACCGAGGTGCTTCTTTATGACCGATGGGCCTTTCGAAATTGCTTTTGGTCATGAGCCCCCGGGTATTCTGACCTCGGTCATTTCTCCTTTCATGTCTTAGAGAGTTTTGCAACGGATACGCTGATTTTTCTTTCCCTGTGATATGGCTGATGTCGCTCTCTATTCGATCTTGGTTCGTGATAAATTTCCCTTCGGATTTTGTCATAAGCTCTAACGGGGTAAATAGATCCCGAAGGTGCTCTGAGCTGATCGTCTTCGACTCTAATTTTTGACTGGTACCGGTTATGTACGTCAGCCCATGTGACGGCAGGGTAATCTATTAAGTCTTGTTTTAGTTGTTGCGAAGCCGCTGAGCTTCGAACATTGAGCACTTGAGTGAAAGCTTGAACAGCCCAATCGTCTGTGACCAGTGGTAGATCCATCCGTTCCATTTGGAACCGGGACACGAACCCTCTGAGCATCTCGTTATCCTTCTGCCTGACTTTGAAAAGGTCTGATTTTCGCGTTTCGACCTTGATGGCGCCTGCGTGTGCCTTCACAAAAGAATTTGCAAGCATAGCAAATGAGTAAATAGAATTAGGGGGTAAGTTGTGATACCATGTCATGGCTCCTTTCAACAGGGTTTCCCCAAATTTTTTCAACAGAACGGATTCAATCTCGTCATCCTCCAGGTCGTTCCCTTTGATAGTGCATGTATATGCGGTTACATGCTCGTTCGGGTCCGTCTTTCCATTGTATTTGGGGATTTATGGCATACGAAATTTTTTGGGTATCGGTTTCGGAGCTGCGCTCGGTGTAAAAGGTTTTTGCACAAACTTTTTGTAATCTAGGCCTTTTAATACTGGCGGTGCCCCTGGAATTTGATCCACATTGGAGTTGTAGGTTTCTACCTTCTTGTTATTTGCCTTAATTTTCTTCTCCCCAGATTCTATTTGTTTAGTCTGTTCTTCGAGAATCTTCATAATTTTGGGGTTTGCCTCCGATTCACACTCATTCGGCCTTCTTACAACCGATCCATCCTTATGGGTAATTTCCCGGGAGGGGCCAGGCTCAACCCTGTTCGAGATTTGGCTTCGATTTTGTAGCTGAGCTATCGCTGCCTGTTGGGCTTGCAACATTTCGAAGATCATTCGGAGGCTGATCCCGTCCCTTTCGACGTTTTGGGGATTTTGTGTCACTGATCGGACTCCTCTATGAACGCTATTTAAGGGGTCAGTAAGCTGATCTGCATCGACCGCCACATGTAAATTAGCATCGATTGGAATTTCGTCACCGGACGCTATGTTATTATTTTCGCCTCGATGATCGAACTCGTTATCAACATGCAGAGGTGCCAATTGAGAGTTTGACATTTCCGTATTGTAACCTTGAATCAGAGACACTTCAAAGAGCAATTGTGAAACAATGTGTGTGACGGAAAGTTGTATCATGTATCCACTATTATCCTTAGCCCCATGGTGAGCGCCAAACTGTTTGCCCTAAATTACGAATAACAATTAAAGTTATACGTGGTTTTAAGGATACGTGGCCTAATTAAAGTTATACGTGGTTTTAAGGATCGTAGGCTAATCCTTCTTGGGCAGGAACTGATTATACTGGAAATTGGAACAAGTTAATGATAAAATGATTCAAGAGAGCAATATACCACTGTTTTTCTTTTTATCGATGATTGAAAAAGTGCCTGGCAAATAATTCAACCCTCCCTTTATATAATAGGGAGGTCGTACATCTGGTGCAACTCTATATAAGGTAAAAATCTCCGTACAAGGTAAAAAAATATCCTAATTTGCTAATTAAGCGATTCTATTGATTTGTGCCGAGATTCCCGCAGCGATGTTCGTCCCATTACGGATATTCTGGCTTTCCGTCATTTAGGTTTAATGATCTTCCTTCAGACATTTTTGGAGTCAGGATCGATTTCGGACCACTGGCTCGGTGTTCTCGAGGTTGGACATTCTAGCTTCGTGTTCTACTTCGATGAAGCTTGGGTTCGATCTTTGACCTTACGCATTTCGAACCCGATATGTCGTGCAATAGTTGAACTCGATGTTGACTATATAGAGTCGAACCCGATTTCGACCACATATAGATGGGCCCGACTTCCATCGTATATAGACAGTAGACATATTAAGAAATTATTCAGGTTTCTTTAACTGTTGGGTGGAGAGTGAGACATTTCTTGATGTCCGGTCAAATCCTTTCTACATTTTTCATAGCAAATTGAAAAAGTTGAATGAGGCATTGTCCAAGGGCAGTAGAAACGCAATTGGATATTCAGGCAGATTGCTACTTAGGAGGAGGTACTCAAGGTTCATGACCAAGAGTTTCAAATCCATCCTACAACTAATAATATGGAGAGGTTATAGAAGGTCCAGGCAGAACTGTTCAGGTTTTATACTCAAAAGGAAAAGTTTTGGCAATAGAAAGAAGGCAGGCAATGATTCTAAGGATGGAGACAAAAATAACAAGTTATTCCATGCTCATGTGAATGGAAAAAGAAAGATGCTACAATTGAAAGAATTCAGAATCATAGTATTATGTGGTTGTAGAGGCAATTATTTTTTTCATTGCTAGACATTGTTCCTACTAATTTTGACATTTTACAACATATACAACATATGATCGCTTTGTAGCAAAATGAAGAAATTGTTGCAATACCAGATGATAACTAAGTGAAGAAGGCTGTATTGGGTTAAATGTGGACAATTGTTAGGGTCCAGTTGGATTAACAGGGAAATATTTTCAGTGTTGTTGTGATATAATAGCTCCGGATGTGGGCACAGTTGTTAAAGCTTTTTTTTGCTGACAAGAGTTACCAATATAAATTACGTTAACTAATCTGGTCGTACTTTCTAAGAGAAAAAACATAAATAATTTCTCTAATATGAGGCCTATTATTTCGAATAATTTCATTAATAATGTGCTATCGAAGGTAATACATGAGCAGTTGGTAACTATACTCCCATAGATGATATCACCACAACAAGCAGGTTTCATGAAATGAAGGAGTGTTGCAGAGAACATTCTACTTGTGCAAGAAATTTTACTTTATATAAGGGAAAGAGGAAAATCTGGTATCACGATCCAAAATTCAACTAGTCATGATGACACATAACTCAACCCGCTAGGTAAGTCAATTAACAACTATCCAATTTAAAGAGATTTATTGAGACAAATGGATGATAAAATAACTGAACCTTTATAAATTTCCCAAGGACTGGTAGTACAAATCCTGAGCTTCTAAAATTTAAAATTTACAAAGTCGGTATGAAATAAAGTATATCCTCTGTTTGAAATATACATGAACAGATTAAAATTCTAAAGCTACCAAGATCAAGAGGAAGTTATGACCAGAACGCAGGTACATCTTCAAATCCAGCTTCCGCCTTATACAACAACATCAGAATCCAACATCTGCACGCAAGGTGCAGAAGTGTAGTATGAGTACAACCGACCCCATGTACTCGATAAATAACAAACCTAACCATAGGTTGAAAATAGTGACGAGCTGGAATAAAGATCACAATCCAACATTAATAGCCAACAACAATTCATAAAAACATAATAAAAGTGATAAAAGAAGTAACTTGTAGATATAATTCTCAACTCGTTCACCGTTCCCGAAAATAGGCATGCTTTTCAAGTATATCAGTGAAAACCCAAATCTTTTAGCGAAATCACAAAAATATGAGTAAGTTTGTAAAACTCTGATTTTTCCCAATAATTTTAACAGGTAAATATTTCATTTTCAAATGGCAGGAGGAAAATACATCTCTATGCCTACATGTCGATGTGTATGTGAAGTCATAAATGACGCAATATCGTACAACACGAGAAAAATGCATCTATATGAATGCATGTCAAGTGTGCGTGTTGAATGCAATGCAACTCAGTGATAAAACCATATGCATTCTCTTAGAGTATCAATTCACTCAATCCTCTCAGTCACTCAGTCCTCACAGTCACTCAGTAATCCCAATCACTCAGCATTCGCACTCGCACTCAGTAGGTACCTGCACTCACTATGGGTGTGTAGACTCGGAGGGGCAGATCCAGCCCAAGCGCTATAATAAGCCAATCATGGCATCAATCAATAAAACCTGCTGCAGCATACAGTCCAAACCCATCATGAATCAATTATACCTACTGTGACGTACAGCCTGATCCCATTAATATCCTCACAATCAGGCCCTCGGCCTCACGCAGTCATCAATCTCTCCAGTCTCTCGGGCTCACAATGTCGTGAAAATCAGCCCACAAATGCTGATGTGATGTATCAATAAATGTTAACAGAGACTAAAATATGATATGCAAATGAATGCGTATGACTGAGTATGTATTTTCAATGTAAGCAAATAACTCAACAGCAAAAATAACCTCAGTGGGTCCCAACACGATAAGCATATAGCCTAGACATGATTTCTAACATGGGTCACAGCTCAATTACTCTAGCACGTAGAAATTTCATGAATAGAAACAAGATTAGATCACTACATAGTACCACAGAAATAATCGAGTCACAATTCACACGGTGCACGCCACCGCACACCTGTCACCTAGCATGTACGTCACCTCAATACCAAACACATATCACATATATCTAGGGGTTCATACCCTCAGCACCAAGTTTAAAAGTGTTACTTACCTCGAATAAGCCAAATCCAATACCAAACAAGCCAAACGATACTGCTAGAATTTCATCCCATGCGTACCGACCTACGAACGGCTGGAAACTAGCGAAAAGCAACTCAAATACATCAAATAATGCTAAAAAAATAATTCCAAATGGTAAAGGTTGAATCTTTAATCAAAAGCCCAAAGTCAACCAAAACGTCAATCCGGATCCGCGCCTCGGGTCCAACCATACTAGTTTCACTCAAATCCGACTCCGAATCAATGTTCGAATCTCTAAAATTCACTTTATAAATCTTTAGACAAAAACCCTAATTTCCCTCTTGAAATCCCCAATCAATGGCCAAAAACGAAAATAGATTCATGAAATAAGATCAAAATCGAGTAGAGAGCACTTACTCCAATCCATGTGGAGAAAATCTCTTCAAAAATCTTCTTAATACGTGGTCTACAGCTCCAAATATGAATAAAATGACAAAACCCTCGATTTATAGCTTCTGCCCAGCTGTCTTCGCTTTTGTGAGTAAATGAGCCGCTTCTATGGTGTCGCTTCTGCGACAGTACATCTGCTTCTGCAGAACCAGCTAAAAACTTAACCCTCACACCTGCGGACAAAATAATCGCTTATGCGACATCACATGTGCGAGCAATCATCCGCTCCTATGCAAGACCTCGCTTCTGCGCTCCAGCAAACCGCACCTGCGCATCCGCATATGCGCATCCGTACATGCGCTTAAATCTCTGCATCTGCGATCTTCCTCACCCAGCCTTTTCTCGCTTCTGCGATGGAAAGCCCGCATCTGCGAAGTCGCTTCTGGGACCAAGACTTCACAAATGCGGCTACCCCAGTATCAGAAATTTTCAGCAATGCAACAAGAGAGAAAAAATGATCCAAATTATGTCCGTAACTCACCCGAGCCCCTCAGGATCCTATCCAAATATACCAACAAGTCTCATAATACAACACGGATCCACTCGAGCCCTCAAATCACGCATAGCAAAGTCAAAATGACGAATCTCACCTTAATTCAAACTTAATGAACTTTGAACTTTCAACTTCCAAAACTCGCACCGAAACATATCAAATCAACTCGGAATGAAATCAAATTTTACACACAAGTCCCAAATGACATAACAAAGGTATTCCAATTCCCGAAAAAACAATAAGAATGAGATATCCTCAAAGTCAACTCTCAATCAAACTTATGAACTTCCCAAACTTTCAAATTTCCAACTTTTGCCAATTAGCGCCGAAACCTTCTAGAAAACATCCAAATGCAAATCCGTGCTTACGCCCGAGTCCAAAATCACCATCCAGACCTAACGGAACCATCAAAACTCTAATGCGAGGTCGAATACTAAAAGGTCAAACTTGGTAAATTCTTCCAACCTTAAAGCTTCAATCATGAAATTTCTTCTTCCAAAGCAATTCCAATTAACCGGAAAACCAAAACCGACGATTCACACAAGTCATAATACAGCATACGGAGCTACCCATGCGCTTAAATTACCAAGCGATGTGCAAGTGCTCAGAACAGACGGTCGGGTCATTATATTCTCCCCCACATAAATATATGTTCATCCTCGAACGTGCCAAGAGTTGTTCCAAAGCCGTCAAATCACTGTGTAACATTACCATGCACATACCCGAGGGTGATCCCACGTCACCCAAATTCATATAAGCCGGGCAACACACCATAACTGAAGATGATTACTACAACCTTATACTGTAAACATTAGAATTCAATTTCCATATCCAGAATTCCTTACAATAACCGAATCTCGCACCTACACACAATATAAGTCTGAACAAGCTGTATAAACTCATATCCATAACCCGAGATGTAATCATATGATATACCACTCAGATGCTCACAACAGTAACTTTTGAGAAGGGTAGCTGCTCAAAACACACCCGGTACCGGTAAAAAACATCATATCAAATAAAACCTCGCTCTATAACCTTCGTACACTGCCGATGATGAAGGAAACACGCAGAAACTCATAGCAACTCATCCGATCAACAAGACACGGGGCCCTCTCTCGTACATCAAGAACCAAAGCCAAATCGTAAGCTGACTTCCGATATTTTTCCTCCATACATACTGTAATCAAATCCGATAGTAACCACTCTAGGTCCAATGACCTCATCTCATCATACACAACCATTCTAGTGACAGGCCACACCAATACATCCTAAAGCCACAAACTGTGCAATCCGTTCACCAATAAGGAACAATTCAAATGCATCCAAAAATGGAAAATGACTCAAATGAGAGATTCGTCGCGCAAGCTCAACAAGTACCACCACCATGCAGTGCTAAGAACCCATCACACACAGTAGGACCAAGACACACGAATCTATCACAAAGGATCATATCCCATCGTAACCTAGCTGTAATATGTGATCCATCCAAACACCGATCCATATGAAATACCTCAAGCCCAATGCTCAAAATCAACAATCATAAGCAATTCAACACCAATTACACAACTGCAACCATGGAGAAGCGAATAAAACTTTATACCACATTGCGGAAAGACCATAACCAAGGAGCAATCAACCATTCAAAACCCCAATAACCATCTTGCTCGAATTCCGCCACAAGGCCCAGATAGAACTGCATCACATGTGCATATAACCAACAAATCACGACTCCTCGTAGCACAGAAGAGTAACACATAGAACATATTAGAACATGCTCAAGTTCAACTCTAACCGAATTACACACCCTTCAACAATAACGATGCCAAGTCAACAAATCCAACCCGGCGTAGAATACACATCTTCATTAGGCCTACCAATGGGCCCCAAAATAAACCGTGGCCATCCCCAATTGAATAAATAGCCATTAAAAAGTCCACAATGATCTAACCATAACGCATACCACCATCTAGCTAATTTTGGCCACACCTTCACAATTCGCAACCCCGAAACAATCTGCTTCTGAGAGCACCCAGTCTCCAAATCCATAGAACACACGAATCACCATAGTTGACACCAACTCCGCCACTCGAAATACTAACACATCTCTCATACATAATCATCCTCACGAGAAATACTTCTATAATTCTTTTGTACCACATAGAAAAATCTGAACATCAGTAGTCTATCAACAAGGCGAGTACCGTAATACCAATGAAGCATCCGTAAGTCAGAACACAGTGCGCCTTCTTTAATGAGCACCCTTCTCAGGCAATACCAAGTAGTTATAGCATTCATCGAAACATCAGAAACCATCCGCGGTGTCAAAGAATTTAAAACCTTCACTTCAAAACTGAACCATGACCTTGCACATGCAAATCTCAATACCACACAACATGCTGCATCCATCATGCCATCATATGAAAAGTACGAGAATCTCCTAATCAACTATGAGTCACCAGCAAAACACATACCCGATAAGTCATAAACCTTCCATTTGACCCCATCCAGGAGATAATCACAATACTCAACATGCTCCTCACACTGGTAGGAAATATCCGTCTCAAACCATGGTACAAATCATCGAGAACTCTTCGAAACCCATTTGCACATAACCAATCCATCAGAACTGAATATCTCTAACTCAACTAAGCCATGCTGGTCGTCAAACACAAGATTATTGCCGCAAAACACCTGCAGAGACTCGCCACATCATAAGTACCCAAAGAACCGATGATACCTATTACCTTGCTCATCCAACCTTCTACCAAGTCGTCCTATTCCTCCGAGTTCCTTCTGAATTATCCTCATGTTGACACTTCTCCTTGCCAGAACACCGCGATCCTTACCCAAGGCTCAATACACAAGATCCTAGCATAAAACCATACCATCCTAAACCTCACAAGTTGTTGTATTTCCTCTTAAGCACCCCAAAAGTACCACAACGGAGACACCCACTCTAAAGAGACCTTATGTGAACCTGAAAATGTATCTTTTACCCTCCTGATACTGAAATGTAGGATCCATAGTGATACAAAAATGCTGCGAGTCCCAATGCCATCTGACGTACATCTCGAGTTCTTGCCATATACAAATCTGAAAAGTTCTCAATTGCTACATATAAATCTTGAATCCATTAGAACCTTCTCGAGAGTCATCCACTATGCTCAAATATCAATTGCACCGACTAAGCAGGCTGAACGACATGTTCCCTATTAGCACGACTACACCCAAAGAAGTAACCCCGCCTTAATGCAACCGAGCAAATTCCTACTCCATGCGCACTGCATATTCCACGGTAACAACTCAATTATTCCACGATTCCCATATACTCATAAAGTGTAATACATCATGCATCAAGAAATTTCCTTGCTTAAACCATCCTCGATCTCAACCTCTGCAAGACATAACAGATTCACAAGTATGCCTCAAACAAAAACCAGTACAACACATAACCATGCAATCAACTCGTCGATAGCAGACTCCCTCACTTTGCTCCAAACCATGGAATAAAACATCCGATAACTTACAATAACCACATCCCATTACTTCCATAATACCGTAGTGAGATTCAACTAAATCTTTCCTAAGCTCATGTAATACAAACCATACAATACCTCAAATCATCTGCTAAGCTCGCATTCATCCTCACGATGATCAGGTCAACCTTCTCAACCAATCCAAACTCAAATCGAATCACATATAACCCACTATTAGAAGGAAACTCCCTACGCAACATCAAAAGGCTAACACATGTGTAGATTACCACGCAGGTGATAATCCACCTACTTAGCCTGAAACTAACATCTCTCTATACTCTTTTACAACTACAACTACTATACCATCACTTAATTTTCCTGAGTTTGAACTCACAACAAGACATGAAAATATGATTTGTTCCAGAACTATGCAACATGAAAGACCCTTCAGCACACTCATAACTCGAGACTATACGTCACATATAAAAACAAAATCAAGTAACCCATAGTCCTTTTCACATCCCAAGCAATCTTTTCCCCTCACATTCAAACCATCTGAACACATCCCACGGTATATCCTACTCATCATATAGCCTTCCAACAATTCACCGAGCCACCAGTCCCATTCATAGGGACAGCACTAGACATAGAAGTCCAAAAGTGTATGCTCACATAATTGAAACTACCGAGCCTAAGCTGCAGTCAAAACCGGGCCTCAAGTCCTCCAGACTGGCCAATCATCAACACACAGATATCACATCCCACACCTCATCCATGGAATCACAAGCTGTCGATGAATAGCTAGTACCGAGCACTCACATGCGTGAAAGAAATTGAAAGAGTTACGCTTCAAGCTGAATCAATTCCGCACGATATAGAAAGAAAGATTGGATGTTTATCCTAAATTCCTTGTAGCCTCTCGAAGGTAGGTTTGGACGTCATCATATCGATCCATAAGACTCTACTAGACAGTTCCTCATGACTTGTAGAATATATGAACCTAGAGCTCTGATACCAACTTGTCGCGACCCAAAATCAAATTAGTGGTGATGGCACCTAACCTAACCCGCTGGGTAAGCCAATTAACAACTATCCAATTCAATGAGATTTATTGAGACAAATGATGACAAAATAACTAAACCTTTATACATTTCCCAAGGACTGGTAGACAGTTCCTCATGACTTGTATGTGAAGTCATGAATGACGCAATACCGTAGAACATGAGGAAAATACATCTATATGCATGTATGTGAAGTGTGCATGTCGAATGCAATGTAACTCGGTGATAAAACCATATGCATAGTCTTAGAGTATCAATTAACTATGTCCTCCCAGTCACTCAATCCTCACAGTCACTCAGTCCGCAAGGTCACTCAGTCCGCACGGTCACTAAGTCCGTATAGTAACTCATTCATCACAGTCACTCAGTCCTTCCAATCACTCGGCACTCGCACTCGCACTCAGTATGTACCTGCGCTCATTGTGGGTATGTAGAGTCGAGAGGGGTAGATCCAGAACAAGCGCTAAAATAAGCCAATCATGATGTGAATAGTAAAGCCTGCTGCATCATGCAACCCGATCCCATCATGAATCAATAATACCTGCTGCGGCATGCAACCCGATCCAATCAATATCCTCACAATCAGGTCCTTCAACCCACAAATGCTAATGTGATGTATCAATAAATGTTAACAGAGACTAAAATATGATATGCAAATGAATACGTATGACTCAATATGTAATTGCAATGTAAGCAAATAACTCAATAGCAGAAATGACCTAAGAGGGTCCCAATAGGATAAACATATAGCCTAGACGTTGTTTCTAACATCGATCACAGCTCAATTACTCTAGCACGTAGAAATTTCATGAATAGAAAGAAGATTTGGTCACTACACAGTACCACAGAAATAACTATGTCACAATTCACGTGGTGCACAGCCACACGCCCGTCACATAGCATGTGCGTCACCTCAACACCAAACACATATCACGTATATTCAGGGGTTCACACCCTTAGCACCAAGTTTAGAAGTGTTACTAACTTCGAACAAGCCAAATCCAATACTGAGCAAGCTAAACGATACTCCAAAGCTACCATCCCATGCGTACTGACCTCCGAACGGCTCCAAAATAGCCAAAAACAACAAATACATCAAATAATGCCTAAGGAAACAATTCCAAATGATAAAGGTCAAATATTTAATCAAAAGCCCAAAGTCAACCAAAAAGTCAAACCCGGGCCCATGCCTCAGAACCTGATAAAACTCACAAAATCCGATAATCCATTCAATTACGAGTGCAACCATAGTAGTTTCATTCAAATCTCACTCCGAATCGATTTTCAAAACTCAAAATTTCACTCTATGAAACTGTAGACAAGAACATCCCGATTCCCTCTTGAAATCCTCAATCAAATGCCAAAAACAAAGATGGATTCATGAAATAAAAAAAAAATCAAGTAGAGAACCCTTACCCCGATCTATTTGGTGAAAATCGCTTCAAATATCATCTCAATACGAGGTCCATAGCTCTAAATATGAATAAAATGACCAAACCCTCGATTTAAAGCTTCTGCCGAGCCATCTTTGCTTTGCGAACAAATGAGCTGCTTCTGCGACAGTATATCCGCTTCCGCGGAACCAGCTGAAAACTCGACCCTCACACTTGCGGATAAAATATCTGCTTCTGCGACATCGCAAGTGCGAGCCATCATCCGCTCCTGCCCAAGACCTCGCTTCTGCGCTCTAGCCAACCGCACCTACACACCCGCACATACGCTCGAATTTGCGCTTTTGCGATCTTCCTTACCCAGCCTTTTCTCACTTCTGTGATGGAAAGCAAGCATTTGCGAAGTCGCTTATGTGACCAATACTCCGCAAATCTCCAACAATGCAACAAGAGAAAAAATGATCTAAACCACGTCCGCAACTCACCTGAGCCCCTCGGGACCCCGTCAAAATATACCAACAAGTCACATAATATAACACGAACCTACTCGAGGCCTCAAATCGCGCATAATAGCATCGAAATGATGAATCTCGCTTCAAATTAAACTTAATTAACTTTTTGAACTTCCAAAACTCGTGCCGAAACATATCAAATCAACACGGTATGAGCTCAAATTTTGCACACAAGTCCCAAGTGGCATAACCAAGCTATTCTAATTCGCGGAACCACAATCCAAATCCGATATCCTCAAAGTCAACTCTCGGCCAAACTTATGAACTTTCTAAATCTTCAAATTTTCAACTTTCGCCAATTAGTGTTGAAACCTTCTGGAAACATTCAAATGCAAATTCGGGCATACGCCTGAGTCCAAAATCACCATCCGAACCTAACGGAACCATCAAAACTATAATCGGAGGTTAAATACTAAAAGGACAAAATTGGTCAACTCTTTGAACCTTAAAGCTTCAATCATGAAATTTCTTCTTCCAAATCAATTTCTATTAACCGAAAATTCAAAAGCGACGATTCACACAAGTCATAGTACATCATATGGATCTACTTATGCCCACAAACTACCGAGCGAAGTGCAAGTGCTCAAAAACGACCACTCGGGTCGTTATATCTGGCAACGTATTTATGAAACAGATACAGTAAAGGTATATGTCGCGCCCTATTTTCTCGCGAAAGCCACCTCCGACATGTCAAAACTCTTTTAAATGGGTATTAAAAGAGAATAGTCGCCACCTAACAAATTTTAAGGTAGGATAGGGCACCTATTTGCAAATGATTGTATTAGAAGAGTCTGTGTGGATTATTAGATTATAAATGTCCTATGTGATCATATAAGCGAGGGAAGACGAAGAATTTAAAGGTTCTATTATGAACAGGCGTAAAGAAAACAATTAAGCTATATAAAAAACTAGTACAAGTTCTTACAGGTTACACGGTACAACTTAATCATTCTAAATTCAGCAACTAAGTGTGAAAAATTATCATATAAAGGAAGGGGGGAGGGGTCCTAAGTTTTTTAGCCTAAAGGATCACCACGTTCAATATAAATAGTACTTCGCAACTCCTTAGGGTAGGGAATTCTCATATTATTCATCAGACACAGACTATCATCTCCTGCTACCCAATTACTATGTTAAAGTTGCTTACTTGAAGCATTCTAATTCAATTCTAAACCGTGTCCTATGCATGCACTACCCGTCCCATGCCTATGGTCTAGGACGCTTTGGACCTACTATTTGGGTGGTTCTAAACTTCGGTTAGGGTGCTCAAATGATATAACTAGGTGCACATTCAAAACATATAGGAATTCACATGAAGACAATTAAGGGCCCAAGTTAGCCTCCATACATAAACAACAAATACACGCGGCATATTATATAGCAGGTAGTTCCAGCAGTGAAGCACCATTATAGTCGTTAAGTCATATAGGCATGGTTTCTAGGTGATTCTGATTTTTAGCATTGTACAGGCAGCAGTGCAGCTTTAGGCTAACAGATTTGCAGATTAAGGCATTACAAACCTATAGGCGTGATATCTAAATATTGCGCAATGAGGCAGTAAAACAACTTTGAGAGCCCAGAATTAACAATTTCTTATGCGAGTGATAGTATCCTATTGGTAGGATTTCTAACAGTTGACAGACGCACTTGATTTTCCAAGATGTTATCCTTATAGGCATGATTTCTATGTATGGTAACACAATGAAGTAACAAAGTAGTTGATTAATTAATTAAGACCCTGTAGTCGTTATATCCAAGAATATCATAGAAGTGACTGATTGGTTAGTTGAAACCCTATAGACATGCTATCTAAATGAGCATTAGCAAAACATACGTTATTGTATCCTATAGGCATGTTGTCTAAGTGTGCACAATAATAGACATAAAAAACAGGTATTGCTAGTACGAACATGCTTTGAATAGTGTACGAGTGAAGTGTGTGTGATCTCTATAGGTATGATTCTATAAGTGTATAGAAATAAAGCACGCTAAATGAAATAACAAATAAGGCATGCTAAACAAAATAGCAAATAAAACAAATAGACCTTATAGGCATATTTTCTATCCTTTTATGCAAGCATTAAAATACCCAGCCCCCTTTTTCACTAATTTCCCCATCATTGAGTTTTAAACGCTATTATAGATTATTTTAAATAACTACAAGCCTAATACAAATGTAGAATAACCCAGTAATACATTTGGGCCTTCAAACAGGCTTAGGACTTTATGCGTACAGCAGGCCCAAACTCTAGGTGCAGATACTATGCTTCAAACCCTCAATACCAAAGGCAGGCCCAACATACCAGGCCTAAACGACTCCACTGATTAAGATAAGGGATTAAGCCATACAAGTTGCATAACTACTCTTTAAATTGCAACTAGCAATCATTCTAACCAGCGCATATAAGGAAGATAATTGGGAAACATACAAGACACACATGAGGCAAGTTTATGCTTATCGTTCCTGAAACAGAGCTTGAGAGAAACAAGATTATTTCAAACAAACTTTCAAAATAGAGCTTGACCAGAATTCTCTTAGAGAGCTTTAGGAAGGGGCTTGAACATAAGAACCTAGTAGTGCTATAGACAAGAACAATTCAGATATAGCCTTAGCGTGGAAGCTTTAACATGAGAACCTAATGAGAATAACTACATGCAGAGCATGTGAAATGTTCAAGCAAATACCAATTACCACACAAAGGTTTTAATCATAACAGGTAAGCATTCATGATTGACTTACAAGTAAATAAGGCAAGCAGGCGTCACATGAAGAGGGCTGGAACATATCTTAGTCGACATACAGAGAAATAAGCTAGACATATATTGGAATTTACCCTAGGAGCTCCCAAAGATCAGTGAGCACACAGCAGCAAAGTGAAGAAAGCAGCCTGCCTAAGCATGGCAATAGTTTTGGCATATAGAATTCATAAAATGACAAATTGATTACAGAGAAATAGAAGGTATACATGAAAGACTCAGCAAAGACACATTCTAATAAGTTCTGAACGTGTATTAGTTCCTTAGGAGATTCTAAGTCGTGGATTCATGATAAGCAACAGTCTTCAAAGAATTATGCTTATACATGAAGAAGTCAATTTTGTGTAATGACATAATTTTCAAGAGATCCAAATAAAGTGCAGGAAACATCACTCAGTTTTAATTGGAAAGGTCATGAATCAACTTAGCTGACTATACAAAAATGATAATTAAAACTACCGGATGGCATTAAGACAAGCAGGCTTTTCTACGAAGTGTGATAACATTAAACACCCAAAGGAATCCCAGTAATACCAATGCATATAACATAAATACGATCAGAGAGAGGTAAGATTACGTAATTATAAAGTACTAACCAGTTTCGAACAAAGCAAACAAAGAATGAAGAATTCAAAATTTTATGAGTAGTTGCGATTAGTGGAGAACAATGAAACCTCAAACCACTAGTGCTTCAGAGTTTACAAGAGCCTTGGAGTGGGCTCCGAGCAGTGCTTGCACTTGAAGAGGAGAATGAATAGAATCCGGTGGCCTTGGCTTTCAGCCGGCCAAAATCAAAGTCTCATAATGAATGAGAGTAGGAGAATAGTAGTAGTAATAACAGTAGTCGCAGCAGTAGTGATTCCAATTTTAGGGGGAACGAGGAATGGGTTTATATAGCAATAGATTAAGACGGACAAACAAGGAAAAAAGTCAATTAAACCTAAAGAAGGAAAGAAAAGATAACATGCAATCCCTAACATAGCCGGTAAAGGGGTGAAAGAAACATCAAACCCTAGTTGAGTCCAATTGCCATGAGTCTGGCTGGAAATGCAAGAATCGTTCGTTGTAGAGTATGTATAGATGAAACATCGGTCAGATCTTCAAAAAATTAGAGTCAAATCAGGCCCGTACAGAAAGGTAGCATTTACCAAAGTTAGGTAAATACTAAGTAACACCATAAACGCGTAAGTAGTAGCAAAATAGGGCAAGAGAATCATGAAGGGATTCCAAATTGGGGTCAGATTTGAAGAGGATTTAGAGATACGGCGGCTAGGGTTTGTAAAGAAGAAGAGGGAAGTAGAGAGAGTAGAGGCGGCATAAATGGAAAAGTGTCACTAGGATTTGGGGTTGAGAGATATAAGGAGAAATGGGGAGGTTTATTATAGGCTGATGATCATTTGAGATCAACAGCCATGATTAAATAGGAAACTGGGCGGGTCAAAGGTAATTGGTTGTTTGGTTGGGCTGCTCAAGGATCAAAGAAGTGGGCTAAGTATTTGAGCCTGTAATATTTGTCTGAAATTAGCCCTATATTGGGCTATAAAATTAAATATGCAAAATTCATTTAAAATAATTTATAAAAATATTTAATAAATATAAAAATATTACTTATACAGTAAAATGATTGGAAATAATATCTTAGCATTATAAAAATATAAAAAATTCTATTTTAGTGTAAATAATGTAAATAATATTGTTATGTATAGAATATAGGCTATTATTGTAAAATTATATATATAGCTCGAAAATAAAAATATAATTATATGAAAATGAAGTAAATTGTTATAAAACATGTATGTGGGTTTAATAATAAATTTGGACGATTAAGTCATCATGAAATAATTTGAAAGGGTAATTAATAAATATTTGAACAATTTAAATGCAAGAAAAATAAATTTTAAAGCCTTAAACTATTATAGAAAATTATAAAAATACTTATATGACTCTTGTAAATTGATGATGATGCAAAAAATGATATTTTGAAAGTGTATATTACATTTATAAAATATGAGGGCAAAAATAGATATCAACAGTATATGATAGAGTTTATTGACCATTTTTGAAAATTGGTTTGAGGCATATGGGATTTGCGGAGGTGCTAATTGATATGGTGAATAGACTTATTTCAAATAATTGGTATTTAATTATAATTAATAGGAAGGCACATGCCTTCTTCAAATCATCTAGGGGGTGAAGCAAGGTGATCCTCTATCACCTGCATTATTTTTTTGGGTGGAAAAATGCATGTCTAGAGATGCATTGTGTGAGGAGAAAGACTATTGGGTTTGATATACAAAAATGGAGGCATGCATGAATGGGGGAAATCAGCATGCAACATGGGAATTGGAGACTTACATGGCCTAGCCGTGCTACATCATCGGTGCTCGTAAATCATGTTGGAAAGTACTTCTGTGTGCTTGTAGTACGTCTGGTGGTGGCCTCGCTCGTGGGAGCTTCAAGGCTTTCGCGATGAAACTGTGTGCGTCATGCAAGTGGTGCTGCAACGTGCCGTGCGCATGGCGTGAAGCTTAGTACATGCCTAATGTCATGTGATTGTTGCGGCCGTGTTTGTGCGGGAAAACCATGGTACCTTCTTCAATTCTATGTTGGCTTGCTAGGCCTTGGGGTCGGGTCGAGTGGGGATTTCGTGTTTGGTAGGGCTTGTCTTCAATTTGCAATGTTGACATTGGCAACAACACATGGTTTTATGTTGCGTGTTAGGCTACTATTTTTTGCTGTGCATCGGCGAAGCATGTGCATATATGGCACATAAGTGGTGTTCGGCTTGTATGACTAGGTGGGATACCTGTTTAAGCAGCGAAGTCCGATCCCACATACAATCTTAATCATGGCACAAGCACACATTTAGTTTGTCATTGATTTCTTGTGTTTCATGCCTAATGCCCGGGCATTATAATGTACAACCAGTTGCCTTTTGCCCTTGCGTTCCATGTGCAGGGTGAAAAAAGGCTATAGAAATGTCCCACATCATCTTTGCTTCGTCGTGCCATGGCTTGTCAATGACTTATGTTACACCACATATTTTCGTACGTAAAAGTAAGTCATAAAAGTACCCCAGTGGGCATGCACCCCAAGCACGCTTGGATGAGGAAGTCCAAAAGCATTTCTGGGAGGATTGGGACGAGATGGCACGTGGTATTCATACCGAGAAGCTTTTCATAGGATGAGATTTCAACGGCCACATTGGAGCGACGTCTGGGGGATATGATGATGTGCAAAGTGGCTTCTGTTTTAGTGATAGGAATGGAGGAGGAACTTCTCTGTTAGACTTTACTAGAGTGTTTGATTTGGTGATAGAAAGCTCAAGTATCCCGAAGATGAGATCACGAGGATGAGGAGGAACAGAGCGGTGTATAGCCAACCTAGAATCAAGCGAGGAGCCTTGACGGAACCCAAAGCACAGGAGTTGGGGCTTAAGTTGATGACTAAGGGGGCTTGGAGGAATAGCGGGGACGCAATCGCTATGTGGACCTCGACTGCTCAGTGCATCAAGGAAGCCGCAGAGAGGTATTAGGGATCTCGAAGGGTTATTATGGTGGACATAGAAGATACTGGTGGAATGGAGAGGTGCAAGGAAAAGTGAAGACCAAGAAAGAGGCATATCTTGAGCTAGTGGAAACTTTAGACGAGGAGGAGCAAAGGGTGAATAAGGAGAAATATAAATTAGCTAAGAAGGAGGCGAAATTAGCCAAGGTAGGCATAAGAGGTTTTTCAGGTCAGCCAAGGTGCAAGAAACCAAATGAAGTGCATCAAGGACGAAGAAGGTAGAGTTTTGTTGGATGAGGGGCTTATCCGTCGGAGATGGTAGACCTTCTTCCATAGTCTCTTGAATGAGAAGGGTATATGAACATTGTACCAGGTGATTTGGAACTCTCCTGGAATTGTTGCAACTTTGGATATTGTAGGCAGATTAGAGTTGAGAAGGTTGAGGGTCTATGCATAAGATGAGCAGGGGCAAAGTGACGGGGTCGGATGAAATCCCGATGGAGTTTTGGAAGAGTGCGGGAAAGACGAGCTTGGAGTTGCTCACCAGGTTATTTAATGTCATTTTTAGAATGAAGAAGATGCCCGAGAAGTGGAGGTAGAGTTCTATGGTTCCTTTATACAAAAACAACGGTGATTATAAAAATTGCAATAACTATTGAGGTATGAAGCTGCTTAGCCATGCTATGAAATTCTGGGAGAGGGTGGTACAGCTATGGGTGAGGAGGAGTGTGTCCATTTATGAGAACCAATTCAGGTATATTCCGGGGCAGTCGACTGTAGAGGCCATTCACCTTGTTAGGAGTTTGATGGAGCAGTATAGGGAGAGGAAGAGAGACTTGCATATGGTGTTCATCGACTTAGAAAATGCGTACGATAAAGTCACGAGGGAGGTTTTGGAGATTTTTAGAGGCTAGAGGTGTACATGTTGCCTATATTAGGGTGATTTAGGACATGTATGATGGATCAAAGACTCGAGTGAGGTCGATGGGAGGAAACTCGGACAATATTTAGGTCATGATGGGGTCGCACCAAGTGTCAGCACTCAGCCCGTTTTTGTTTGCCCTGACGATGGACGTTCTGACATGCCACATCCAAGATGAGGTGCCTTGGTACATGTTATTTGCAGATATATTATATTGATTTACAAGATGCAAGGCGGTGCGAACCGCAAGGTCAGACGTGTGGAGGCAGACTCTGGAGTCTAAAGGTTTGAAGCTGAACGAACAAGACAATATACTTGGAGTGTCTGTTCAATGGTGAGACTTAGAGAGGGGAAGGGAGGTGAGGTTGGACTCTTAAGTCATCCCTAGGAGACGAAGTTTTTAAGTACCTTGGATCTATTATTCAAGGGGGTGGGGAGATTGATGAAGATGGCAAACATTGTATTGGGGCATGATTGATGAAATAGAGACTTGCTTCTCGTGTTTTGTGTGACAAGAAAGTTCCACCAAAACATAAAGGTATGTTCTATAGAGTGGTGACCAGGCCGACTTTGTTGTATGGGGCTGAGGGTTGGCCTGTCAAGACTCCTTTATTTTTCTGACTGCTTCATCCCGTTTCTCTCCCCATGATGGTGCATTTTTCTTGAGCATTCCTGTAAGCGGTGAAATGTATGCAGAGATGTTTGGGATGAAACTCTTACATAATTTATTACACCCAAGAACTGTTGGATCTGCTTTGTTGTAAGGTGGGTATCCGGAAATTTAAGTAATTCCTGACATATATGCAGTCCTGGACTGTATTCACCACGAGCAAAATGCATTCCGAGAAATCAATCTCCTTTCGAGCAAGCACCATCTTTTTTGCTGAGAGCATGATTCCGTACCGTGTTACTAATGTCTCAAATTGACGAAGCAAGTTGACATGTTCTTCCAATGTATCACTAAATAATAGGATGTCATCAATGTAAACTAAGGAGGTATGGAGGATGGGTTGGAAGATTTTTATCATGGCTTTTTGGAATAAGGAGGGTGCAGTTTTCAAACCGAAGGGCATGATTTTCCACTGGAAGTGATGATCGGGGATGCAAAATCCTGTTTTGGGTCGTTCTTCAGGGTGGATTCCCAATTGCCAAAATCTAGATTTTAAATCAAACTTGGAAAAATATTTGTCCTTGGCTAAGTGGGAGAAAAGAGTGAGTTTATTTGGGTCGTTCTTCGCATTCTTTCTTTGCAAGCTGAAGATGATCTGGATTCATGCCTGAATGACTGGCTTTTGTCGGATTGATGTTTTCATTTTTCTTGAAAGGGAGCTTGATAAAAAACTCTTGGTTTTTCCATAATGGGATTTTTCCTTTCTTCATGAAATCCTTGTGGGATTCAGCACATGAATGTTCAATGAGATTCTGCTCAATCTCTTTGATTTGTTCGTCATCGGTGATTTGGAATAACCTTGGAATCTCAGAATAAGGTCTGAACTTCTTTTTAAAAGCTATCCCGTTAGCCTTGATCTGGAGTTGATCTCTAAGTTGCTTGTAAATGTCGAATCCAATAATAAGATCTTTTCCTGGCACATCAGATCCTAGCAGCTTGGTTCTGTACTTCAATGCTGGAAAGAACTCAATTGTGACCGGGTGCTTTGTAATGACAGTTGTGGTTAAGATTGCATTTGATGCAGTGTTGAAATCTTTAAAATGCAGCACCCATTGATCATCAGGGAGAACAGCAGGATTTATGAGTGAGGATGCAGCTCCGGTGTCGATGAAAGCGATAACTCGAGCTGGTTTATCCCATTTGGATGAATAGACTTTGAGTTCTACTTGAGGAATGACTGTGAGAGCATTGATCTCTTCTCGGGCTTCGATCACTGGTTTTGAAATTTGGTACTGATCGTTGCCTTCATTGGGTTCGTCATCTGCATCGAGAGAGAATATAGTTTCTTCATTGGGTTCGTCATCTGCAGAGAATATGGATTCAAGGTCCTCCTCTTTTCCAAGATGTATGCCAGTGTAATCTTCAATCTCTTCAAGGAGTTTGACAGATCTTCTTGATTGGGGACAATTTTTTGCGAAATGTCCAATCTTATGAAAAATAAAGCATCTGTCCTTCCTGTGAAAATTTCCTGGCCTTCTGCGTCTGAAATATATTGTGCGCCTCTTGGATCTTGATTTCCTATCTGGGATTTTTGGCCATTTGAATCTCCTGAATTCTTTTTGTCGTCTAGACGTGCTGCAAGAACATCTTGATCCGGTGATTATATCAGTTTTGCGGCATGCTTTGTCAAGCGCTGGATTGTGCTGGATAATTTGCTTTAGGGCTGAGCGCTTCGTACAAATGTCATCCAATGCGACGAAAATAGCCTGCCTGATGTAACCAATTTGTGGGTTGGTATGGACTGGAACTTTTCTTCAATGATGGTCATGGTTCGGCTTGCCAGTAACTTTGTAAGGGAAGAGACAAAGGCTTGCTTCAAATTGATGTCTCCGCCGATTTCAAAGTATATCTTGGCCATTTTTTGAAAATGTCTGTCAATATCATTTCTGTCGAATGACACACACTTCATCTCGAAGAGTTGTCTTCGCATTTTCTCCTGTCTTTGGCCAGTATCTCCGCAGAAAACTTCATGTAGGATCCGGATGTTGAAGGCAAAATCTTGGGAAGTGAGAAAAATATTTTTGTCTTGGAATCCAAGTGAGTTCCACCAATCTCTGAGGATTCCTGAGAATCGTGAAGTGAGTTCTGACAAGATGACATACTTTTCTCGTTCTGCCAAATTTTTGGTCACCATCAAAGTATAGAAGTCTTGGATCCTTTGAGGCCATTTTGAAACCTTGACGTCGTCCAAGGT